>NW_019059799.1:145006-155349 GCF_000696155.1 Zootermopsis nevadensis
CGGCGGTGGCCGAATTTATAACTTGTGGTGGGCAAGGCCGTGGTCTAGGCAGCCCGGAGTTTTCCTCCGTGGCATCCCAACAATTACTTCATTCACACACAGAAGAAGGCAATGGCAAAGCACTTCTGGATCATCTGCCAAGAACGTATATGAACAGGTCCCAGTCCGAGAAAAGGATGGAAGGATCCTGTTCATATGGACCTGTCGTCAGACAGAACACCACAAATAAATAAAAAAATATATAATATATAGTATATTAGCCCTGTGACCCACGTGTGTCTCTCACAGTACTGAAATAAATTCTCATGAGACCCAATACAAGTTCAGTCTGAAGGTAAAGACGTAACATCGGTCTTCATATCATCCCATTCCGAACTTCTGTCCACGTTTAATGCTCAACGCCACTAGAACCGGTCTAGATTTTTTATTCCTTTCAGTACTTCACAGCATGAGAATAAATATGGAGCATTAGTGCCACTTTTCAGATACGACGTAGAGTCCAACATCCACCAACGCCTACTTTACCTTGACATCGCCTTCATTTAACTTCAGATAACGGCTGTCGAATTTCTTGATAAGCCACGTAACAGACGTACAGGAACCCTGGTTGATGTTCCTGTAGCCAGTATCAAGGCCTCAGAATACAGCGCAGAGGGTTTCAAAATACCTTCGTTCTGTGGCCAATTGCACAAAATCCCATAAAATGGTTGAATGAACGTAAAGTACAGATTATATTGGACCGATATAAGCCAAACACACAGCGCGCCATCTTTAGGTTAACACCGCACTACAAAATTTAATCGAAATCTCATGTAGGATTTGAGGTCTTCACGGCGGTGAGTCCGAAGATTTCTGTCTTCTGAGGTGTTGCGCCGTGTAGTCTGGTAGAAGTTTACCGACGTTTCAGAGGTCCCTGCTGCCTACATTATCAGGGCGATAGCAGTCGGTACACCAACTACGCGGTGAACGCCTCGCGCTCCTTGAGATCGAGATCGTGAAACCGTCCACATTACGTGAGCAGTCTGCGAGCACCTAAAACCTCACGCTGGCCGCAAACCAGGTAACTCCGGATCTACACTTCAAGCAATATGCAACCGATTCAGCCACCCACTGGCGCCACAAACCGTCAGCTTTATTTATAGCCGGTCTATCGGCGCATTTACAGTCGACTGGATCCCGTCGACGGAACTAGCTAGTCGGGAGGACGTTGATCTTTATATCAGGGTGTTAACGGAGTGCTATTTTTGTGGTAAGATGAATCAATGGATGCGAGGGGTTGACTTGTGGGAAGGAGGTTACGGAAACCCCGATGCGCATCAACCGATATACAGAAACTTTTAATAAAGCCCTTCACCTCTGTTCACATAAGAATGTCTATACGAAGCTGAATGTCACATTTAAAAACAAAATAAACTTGCACATAAAATTAACCGGAAACAACGCATGTTTCATCGCCAGGAGACACGAACTCGTGACCCCAAAGCAATCACACTTATGGAGCGATTCTTAAGTCACATGGCACTGTTTGAACTACAGAGGTTATGTCCTCCAATAGCACAAGATGAGCATAAATTATGAATTAGCAAAAGATTTCCAAGCAGGAGATTCAAAGTGGCCTAGAAAATCAAACATTCGCCTAGAGATGGTAAGAAAATCCCGAGAAATTTATTTTCCCTTTGAAACCCCAAACTCACCTAAACAGTATTTAAAATATGAAATATATCGAAATGTTCGATTTACATTAGAGATAGAGAATACCATTTAATATATTTTTAAATATTTAAATGTTAATTATGGTAATATTTTAATATTTAATAGCAATTTTATTGTGATTAGACTGACAAGATTTAAACAAATATATATTTATCACAATATGACGCAACTTTATCATCTTATCATCTCTTTAAGTAGAGAAGTTTAAAAAACCCGTAAATCAGTGTATATTAATATATCGACGCAATTTTAATCTTCGGAAATACAATGGTATTTCTCGTGTACCACGGGATCTTCACTAGGTTGCAGAGCAACGCTGAGATCACAGAAAAGTACTCGTGATCGATAGATCGCTTATCTTCTGTGAGTGACTTGAATTATCTCGCCGACAAATTTCATGACAGCTTCTACGCGGAATACGTGATAATATTGACATAAAAAGTTTTCGTTAGTGGGACATTTAATGCGTTAAATTAGAATTAGTAATACGCCAGCGAAAAAGGGTGCTCTATATGGATCCTAAATAAACCACAGCCTTCCGCTATGCCCCGTACAGCCTTGACGGCGGGTTCAATTTTCACCTGACACTTCCATATCTGGTCAATATGAAGGTGACTTCTGTGTACTTAAAAGATTACTCAGTAAGATGGTCGAAATTTTCGCCTTACAATAATCCGTAAGGCGACCAAGGCTGTTGTTTTCCAGCATTGGAAAACAACAGAACAGTCCTCTAAAGAATCCGCCAACTACAGCTCGTCATGTTACGTATATGATAAACGTAGGAGCTTTTACACGAAATGGTTGAGGATTGTAGGCCAGGAACCAATTTTTGGCACACCCGTTGGCAGCTTCACTTCTCAGCGACATTTCCGGAACGGATATCCAAACGGCATGGGAAAACCAGTTCCTGGGGTTACAGTGTGATGATGCTGACCACTCACATCCATTTGGTGCCAGATTGAGAGTGGCTATAACTTCAGTTACATGCCTGCTACATAAGCTTGTACGAGGTGCGATCGGAAAGTTTCAAGACTGTGTCAATAGAGGGCGAACCGGATGTAGTACGAGCTTCTGCCTTCAGAGAGTGCGGCCTACATTCATAGTGAATCAGCTAAAGCAAGCATTTGGGGAGTCCGCAATGGGTCGTGCACAAACTTTTGTGTGGCATTCACGTTTTAAAAATGGCCGAACCTCTGTCGATGATGACGAGCGTTCTGGACGACCATCTTCGAGCACAACGCCCGAAAATGTTACGAAGATTCGGCAGGCCATTCACGAAGATCGACCATCGTCGTACCATCAACGACTTGTGCGACATTGTTGCGTGAAGATGTGAGACGGAAGCGGCCGTCAAAGTGGCGCAACCACAACTGGCTGCTGCATCATGACAACGCGCCAGCGCACACCGCCCTCAAAGTTCGGCAGTTTTTGGCCTCAAACACCATGGCCGTCATCCCGCACCCTCCTTATCCGCCGTGTGACTTCTTCCTCTTCCCAAAGATGAAAATTCAGCTAAAGGGAAGGAGATTTGAGACGATAGAAGAGATTCAGGCAGAATCGCAGATGGTGCTTGACAGGCTGACAAAGAAAGATTTCCAGGGATGCTTCCAGGCTTGGCAGCGGCGCTGAGATCGTTGTGTTCACTCCCAGGGGAACTACTTCGAGGGTGATGGATGAATTTAATACCTGAGATAAGTGTACGGGTTTTTATACGCGCAGTCTTGAAACTTTCCGATCGCACCTCGTACATATGTGCATACATATAGACGGATAAACAATCTCCTGGTAATAAACACAACCATTTACAGTTAACTATCTAAAACTGCATTTCTGATATTAAAACCTATAGTCATAACACCGCTAACAACAAAGCACGTAAATCAATCCGATTCTGACATGCAACCTACATTACCTACAAAAACAAATCTTTGACGCCGGCAAGTCGAGAATGGACCAGACCTACTGATTGGCTTTGTCATGGATGATAGAAAATAAACCCGAAATAATGGGTAATGTTTTTGACTAGGTAAGCGACTATAAGCTACCAGGGAATTTTTTTTTTTTCACAGTGGAGAGGCTCGACGTGTCAGTCAGCTGTTTATCACTTTACATGGTAAATCTAGTCATCACGGAACATCAGTAAGTTATTTGTTACGTCAACAAACTGCAGGCCTAGTCATTATCAGGAGTCTTATCGATTGATACGAATTAATTCATAGAAGACACTCAACGACACTCTTTAAACTAATATAAAGACGATTGTGTACTGCAAGGACGTGGCCTATCTGGAGATACCATCCCAGCATAAGTTTGCAAAGACTTTAATAAAATTACGAATTTTAATGTGGCAAAGATTCGAGCCAAGACCCTCTCGAATACAAATGCTTATATTCCAGAATATAACAGGTTATGAACATTTCAACAGTTTTGTACAATGCAAATGAACCAGTTAGCGAGAACACTGCACAAATTCGTTTCGTTATGAAGATACTGAAAATGTCAAGACACCAACGGACGACAACGTGAACACCCAATTCTGGCGCGTTCTCCAATATCTGACCGTTTAAAAAAATGCAAATGACGTCACAATTAATTGAAGTCAATTACCTTAGCGTAGGTAGGGTGTATGGCTGCCTGGCAACGTCATCACATTAGATTCACCACGTAGTTACGTGCATGGCTGGTGATTCCCATGCAACCAAAATAGCCATAGAATTCCCAACCCAGTCACTTCACCACTCACGAACACATACAGATCCTCTTGTAAATGGTCCGGTGTTGTCTGATTTTTAAAAAAAAAACTGGAGTATGTCGACAACTTTTAGTAAAATTCCCCAATGTAAAATATCACGAAAATTCCTTCAGCTCTTCTTAAGTTATTAATTGCACGCGTGCGAATAAAAGCTACCGACGTTTTCATCAACAAATTTCTATATTTGAAAACAAATCCTGAAGACGGAATCCCCAAATTGTTCTACCAACACAAGCCGAAGGGACATCGAAAGACTGAAGTAAAAGTTTCAGTCCCTGCAAACATAAAAGGCTAAAAGCTTACTTAATTCGATGTTAACACATTCATAGTTGATCTCTGTGTATTCATGATGAGGAGTTTCAAGACTCATGGTCACTGCCACCGGGTATAAACCCATTTGCAGTCAATAATAAATAATAATAAAACAAATTTATCAGTTGACAGTAAAAAAAACTTGAGGCTGGATCGTATCTACTCCCACATACAATTATTCGGTTCGAATTATGTAATGACAGCCATATGGTAACAAAATTATGAATTTCTAACAAACAAGTCACCCCTTATCTGCACGTTCGAGATAAAATAACAAATCCGTTCAGACATGTAGCGATGTGAAATTACAATAATCAAGAACATTATCTTCTAAATTAAACAACTAAGTACATTTTACATGACTACATCCTTATCAGACACAGGAGAGAAAGCCTAGAGGCAGACCCCCTGGAGCTGGGCCCCAAAGCACAGGCATGCTGAAGGAAGGCTTGAGGAAAGTCCCGGGGGTTAAAAGTCCTGCTGGGATCACGTGTTGAAGGCATGTAAAAGCAAGGATAGCCATGGCCAAGGCAGCTTTCGTCAAGAAGAGGATACTTCTCACTAGCAAGTTGGGCTTGGAGATGAAGACGAAACTAGTGAAGTGTTACGTATGGAGCAGAGACTTGGACACTCAGGAAGAAGGAACAGAAATACCTGGAGAGTTTTGAAATGTGGTGTTGGAGAAGAATAGAGAAGATCAGGTGGACGGATCGAGTGACCAACGAAGAAGTATTGAGGAGAGTCAACGAGCAAAGAAACATTCTGCAGGCGATTACACGAAGGAAAGCTAACTGGCTGGGACATATTATGAGAAGAAATGGATTACTGAGTGATATCACCGAAGCAATGGACCTGTCGTAAGACAGAACACTTAATAATAATAATAGACCCCGGAGGTGGTCTCGCGCCAAAGATGGCCAATCCCCTCGGAGGCTTTAGTAATCTTACATAAAATTGTAGAAGCCAAGGGTTACCAACCCAATGAGGGTAAGGTCGTCGAGGATTATTTCGATAACGCTACGGCGTGAATATAATTATCAATGTCCGCTTTCGCAAGCGAGGTGTATTATCAAGCCGCCTCTCGTTACGAACAGACATGTAATCAGATCCCCTCCAGACAGACAAGGAAATGAGGACTGTTTTACTTCGTACCTCTGACAACAGCGGGAATTTTTTCTAAACATCTTTTCTGTCGATGAACCCTTGTGCGTGCCACCGGTAGGACGTGTACCACACTTTGGGAAACAATAGGTTGCCTAATTCAGTCCTCAAAATTTATTAGGAATAATAATCTTTTAATGTTGTAAGTCTGACCCTCGAAACTTTCGGTGGAACTCCAAGATATGAGACCAGAAATGCTGAATGGAAAATCAAATGTTGCAAATACATAAAGTCCCAAAAAAGACGTATACAAACACTCAGCGAATTAAATAAAAACATTTTAATGAATTAAACCATTGCATACCTCACCTTGGCACTTAGTAAATAAGAAAATCTATTGCAGGTTTAATTATTCGTGTTTTTTTTCCCGTCTAATCACAATTGTATATAAAATAAAATTATACATAATATATTAAAATATCATTTACCAAATATGTAAATGATATTTTAATATATTATGTATAATTTTATTTATATACAATTGTGATTAGACGGGGAAAAAAACACGAATAATTAAATTTTAATTCACAATATGACGCAATTATATCAACTCAACTATTTCAGGTGTTAAAAATGACAACCGTTAGGTTCCTCTCGCAAACACAACACGCATATCAATAATAAGGTTAATATTTCGCTTTATAATGTCCTTTGGGACATCCAAAGTGACCCCTAGTGAGAAATGAGACACTTGTTTTTGCAGAATTAACAGATTATACAAGGGCCCTTTGGATTTATTCAGTGGGCAGTATTTTACAATGACAGGAATTTTTAAATCCAAACGATGTTGCCTCTGTACGAGAAGCAGGCGTCAGAAATATGTTCGTGCACTGCCAAACAAAACCTTACATTTGAAAACTAAGATTGGAATTCATAATGGGATTTATTTCAGGCAACTGCTTTAGGAATCTAAACACTTTCTTGGTTCATTAACTCTGCTGAATATCAGCGATTACTCAGGCAGTTTATACCTAATCTAAGTAAACTATCTTAATGGAACACGAAGTCATGACTACGCAGAGTTAATGTAATTGTATCATCTTCTGAAATAATACAAATAATAATTAACAAAATTGTATATTTGAGCATTTGTAGTCTCTTACTAAACAAAGCGAACAGATATGAATTTTCAAATCTATCCCCTTCAATACGCTCTCTGACACGAAACCTAAGATCAAAACAAAGTTCATGCAGAAATCAAGTTCCTACATTCAAATTAATAAACTCAAATATTTACTGCAAAATTCTTTTGTGACAGATGACTATTACATTTGTAAATAAATACGCATTTCTTTGCAAAAATTTCAATATTTATTTATCACGCAACTCAAAAATATGTTGACACCAACCCGGGTGTTATGCAGTCTTCGAAGTCGGTAAATTTTAATAAACATGCCCAAAATCTATTCCCAAATTTAAACCTTAACGTAATCTTAACTGATCTAACAGTTGCGAGATTTTTTATTGAGGTTTCAAAACTGAAATTCTGAATTTACTTACATCCCTAAACATGCTCCATACAAGGACACGATCACCCGAACAGTACCGAATGAGAAGAATAAATTATGGAGAATTTATAACTAATTTACTTACACTGTCAATAATACCGTCTTCAAACATCCTCATTCCTAAGATAAAGCAACAAACAATTGCAAGGATATAAAACTGGGGTATAGTTTTCATACGAACCTTTGAAGAAAAATCCCAGAGAATTTAATTTAAAATGAATTTCCCAAGTAAATTTCTTATCACAGAACAATTCAATTTTTTTTAAAAAAAGAAATTTGCTGTCATCTGCAAATCATTAAAAAATTAAAACAGACGTACATTCACGAAGTTGAGAGCAGATTAAATTCTGAGAATGTTTCCCAGAATTCATTTCAGAATCTTCTGATCTGCATCTCCGAACTGAAAACGAAGTTTAATATCTGTATACAACATAACAATTTTAACATTTGCTCTGTACGGAAGTAAGACTTGGATCCTCATCGTAAATGTCTCAATTCTTGTGACTTAAACGAGGGTAAGTAACAGGAGAATGACGAAACTTCATAATGAGGAACTTCACAATTTGCAATACTCTCCAAATATTATTACCATAATCAAACAATAAAACTGGTGAGGTGTGTAGCACACACAGAAGACGAGAAATTTATATCAAATTTTAAGATATAAAACCCAAAGGAAATAGACCACACAGATGGAAAAACAATATTAAAACAAATGTTAAATAAATCTGGCTCTGGATACGAACCAATGACAGATTTTTGCGAACACGATAAACAGCGTTCATGACAGGGAATTTCTTAGACTATATGACTAAAAAAAACAGCTTTCTCCATGGAATTAGTTTCATTTTTTGAAAGAGGAAAACATTGTAAAAATAAATAATTATCGCTGTACAACATTTTCTGCAAAAAAAAAACAACTTGGCATATCTCGAACAATCCACGCATTTATCTCGACACTTTACACAAAATGATAATTACTTTTCATTATTCATTCTGTCCAATCGACTCACAAAACAGTTTCTGCTTCTCACATTCAATTAATATCCAAGACTCATCCTACTCTCATCTTTCCAGAAAAGTTTATTTCATATATAACATCACATCCCTGTGTTTGTGGTGTGGGGCCCAATCTTGTCGCCAAATCACACTGGTTATACGCTAGTTCTACAGCATTTCACACGTGACCATTAATGGTAGCCTTGGCTTCGAGCACAAAAAAGTAGTCCATAATGGCGGCCTCGGTAAAAAAAAGTCTGTCTTTGGACACCCTTGCATGTTAAACAACTTGTGGATTCCGCGATCTAATGATAAGATAATAATAATCCACGTTCCATAATACGTGACAGGTAACCTCATCACTGAAAACAATTTTATCCAAAAAACAAATTGCCCTCTACGTATCAGTACAAAAAAATCTCACAGTCATGGCCAATCATCGGACTTTAACTCCTGCAGAAGTAACAAATGCTCTGAAACAAGCCGTGTCGCGATATTACTATTCGTTTGGCCACGATAATCTTCTGAATTTGCATATGTTACTCCAACTTCGCTGTATTAATACGACGTTCAATACGTAAAGCGGACCATCCACGTGCGAGTCTGGCTCGGCGAGCTTGACTCGTGAGCCGGGCTCGGATATATTTCACCACGCATGCGTAGCAGACTCGGCTCGTGACACCCCACCCACAAACGAGTTTGGCTCGTACGTGGATGGGCCACTTAAAATCACCGTTGGAGTTGCTTCTAAAGAGCGTAATAAATTTTCATAGGTAATATAAGTACCATACCTGCATAATAAACCACGCTTATGCAGGATAAAATAAATATTTCATACAAGATTAAAAACTCCTTTAAATTCCTGTAAATCCTTCACTACAAATCCTACATGCCACGGTGAAGATTCCCTAAGGTTTGAATATCTGACTCTGAAATGTGGTTTTCTGGATTCTATGTAACCCTGCACATGGTTATGAATGTTTCAAATGAACATGCCACCTCCAATATCAGGGTAAAAATTTCTAACAGGAAGACAGAGGTAATCTATTACCCTGAGACATCAGCGACCACTTATGAAATCAAAGAGTGAGACAACGCAAAAGACCACAATTCAAAACAAAAACTCTGAAATACTTTACTCATTACACCTCAATTACATTGGTCACATTTATCCGAAGTACAGTTGGCACAAGTGCTCAGGAGAATACGGGTACCCGTAAGGGATAAAATAAGTGTGAACTTAGTGTTTTGAGACGGGTCACCCATTTTTGTTACGAAGATGAAATTTAAATCACAACGGGCAGGACATGCAACTTGCATGTAGAGCTCTTGAAAATGCATACAAAATTTTGGTGTGAAAACATCCTGAGAAGTTCCTTCTGGAAAATATCCACATACCAAAATGGCCTAATGAAAAACTCAATCTCTCCATTTCTATGATGTTCAGATATCACAAGAAAAGACCTCTATTAATTGCAATTACCCATAGAGAAAGTATTACAAATAAAAATTAACACTTTATTTTTTTCGCTAAATCTGAGACTATGGACGAGAAAGTCAAATGTGGTCCAGTCCAGATTTGGTTTAATGAGTATCATAACAGCCTGAAAGCAGTCGTCAATATCGTGCCCAAATTAATTATTAATGTTACATTAAGATTACTGGACAATATATACAGCACGTGCAATTAGTGTGAATAATCCATTGGTAATGTTGTGATGCCCCACTTAATGGTGCCTGCACCTTGTCGTGGTCGTGGGGCTCGAGTACCTCGGTAACCCCAAGAGCTACTGGTAGGGCCTCCCTAGCCAGATTGGTCGAGCGGGAGAGGTCAGACTAGAACAGGTACCCTGGTCCTCCAGGTTGGGGGTTGGTCGCAAGGCTAACAACCTTGCACC
>NW_019059799.1:161795-172478 GCF_000696155.1 Zootermopsis nevadensis
CAGAAGACAGAAATCTTCATACTCATAGCCGTGAAAACCTCAAATCTTCGTCAATAATGGAGAACATAAACGTGAAATACGTAAATTCATTCAAAAGAATATTCCGTCATAAAAGATTTTTCTACGTGGATATTTTAATTCGCGCGCCATTTTCTTGGAGACGCCAAATGACGTAACACGACGCGCAGACTCTGTCCAGGTAACATCATTGATCGCCGTCAGCCATATTTATGTTCACAGCTGATACGATCCTGAAGTGCGTCTTTTAACGTCGTCATGGCATTTTAGATTAGTACTACATTATTTATATCGAATTTGTTAGAAAAATGGTTGTTGAAATACGATATGTTATTAAGTTAGTGTTTTGTGTATATTTTACTATCGCCAGTGGTATAATTCCAACAACCAGAGGTGATAATGTCCCCAACACTCAAGAGCAAATCAAAACAGTATCCAAACGTTTTGACCTGGATTTTCAAACTTGTGTTGATAATTTTGATATACATAGGGACAAAATAATTCGAACACAGGACTCCAGGGCAATGGGAGCTAAATATATCAACGAAATAGATTTAAGTTCAAGAGAAGAGTGTTTAAGATTGTGTTGTGAAACAAGTTCATGCGATGTATTCGTGTTTGAAGAAAAAGTGAGTACTGACAAATTTATGGGACCTTGTAACAAATATGGTTAAAGATTCAAAATACACTTTAAAAAATTATTTTCCAGAATCCAGGAAGCTGTTATCTGTTTCACTGTGGCTCGCCTGATGATTTCAAGTGCAAATTCACCAAACATCACAATTACACCAGTGCAGTCCTCGCTGTAAGCAGGCACATGACAGAATTAGAGAACCAGATTAAGTTAACCAAACACGAGGAAGAATTAACCAGACTCAGGTGAGACTTAATCTATGTTTCATTTTCCATTATTTATGAAAAATGAGCCAGTTCCATCCGCCTACCAACCCACTGAACCAATTCAAATTTACAAAATCATAAATACAAACTGTTCCGGGTTCTGAATCGAAATTTTACGAACATGACAGAGCCTCTAAGTTTCGTATTTGCCAACAGGAGACCAGAAACAGCAGCAGAGCAGAGTACGGCGACGACAGTTGCAACAACTGCGATGCCTCCACGCCCTCCATCCAAGGAGACGGTTCAAATCGTCCCTGAAGCGATCAACGCAACTGCTGGTAAGTACTTAAACCATTCTCTGCATCGTCACGAGAGGCAAAATAATGTCTTCATCGCCGTAAGGCAGTTTCTACATATAATAAAGTAAAACGTCCCTAAGAATTATCTACGTTCATTCAAATGCACTTAAGTTATTTACCAAAATCAAGACCAACACCTGTAATAGTTTTAATTAAAACAGAACTACAAAAGTTAAATGGTATAAAGTCCAAAAGCATGACACATTTCATTCGGAACCCCCCCCCCCTCAAATTAAACAATTATTCTCACGTGTCATAATACACATTTCGGAAGGTCAGATTACCCTGTCATTGAGAATGCAGACCTGTGAATTTTGGAGTTTATTTAGCGAAGTAATTTCAGTAACTCAGAGTAATCAACGTGAAATGAAAGGAAGACGGTGAATAATAATTTGGAAAGGATGTGGAAGGAAACGGTCGTGGTCTAATTTAAGGTATTATCACTACAGTGATTGAGGAAAACCATGAAAAACTTCAGTCATGATAACCGGTCTCCGAGACGAGATTTGAACCCGGGACATCCAGAATATGGAGCAGGAGAGCTAAGCACTCATCTACGTTCAGTATTGATCTGTGTAATAAATATATGAAATAAAATAATTAGCAGTAATATATACAATTAACGTTCAGAAGAGATTAAAATGCGTGCGAAATTTTAGTTAGAAAATCTCAATTTCATTTCTTCGGCTGCACTTCTGAATTCAACAAGAATTTGATTTATTTAACATGTTTTATTCCGTTTTTGTCCGTCTAATCACAATTCAAATTTAAAATTTAAAATTTACAATTAAGATAATTAAAATATCATTTGATGTTCCTCATCGAACAATCGATGTTCCAATTGTAAATCGATTGTTCGATGAGGAACATCAAATGATATTTTAATTATCTTAATTGTAAATTGTAAATTTTAAATTTGAATTGTGATTAGACGGACAAAAACCGAATAATTAATTAAATACATAATTTCACAATATGACGCAACTATATCATCTTATGTTTTATTCCATTAAAATATCTTCAGTCATTTGAACTAACCGGTCTCTTTTCAAAGTTTTTGTTGTTCATCAGCTATGCTACTTTGAAAATCGACTGAATTAAAATCAAATTTATACTACTATTCCTCTGCGCTATTATTTTACATGCCACATTCTCCCGAACAAATACACTGGGTTCAAGACATTTTTAGTCTCTTTAAGGTGGCTTATTTAAAAACACGAACACTTAAGTTTAATACCAAATGCCAGATTTGTTCTCCAGAATATGCAAGTCAACGTGACAGAACGTCACGAACAAGTGAATAAAGAGAGTCGAAACAGCCTGTCCCACAATGCCAAGCGGAACCAATTAAACGAACCATAATTCCTTGCCGTCAACGCGACGGACGGACGGACGATCTCTGCTATTAAAGATCTTAGAAGTCGCATTGAGCGTTACGGTATTGTTCCAGCGGAGAAAGCACCCAGTTCGATTCTAGGCCGGGACCAAATAGCCTGACAGTCTTGTGGCTTATTCCACTTATAACCAATTAATTCTCTGGTTGTAGAACCTAAAGGCTCAATGCTACAAATTCCAAAATCCTCCATTAGATACGACACTGAAATATAGCATACGCCATCTTTCCTGACAAACTACAAGCCTCCCTTCCATCAATTTATCCTTTAAGGTCTTCCAAATGGACGTTTTCCTACAAATTTTCTTTACGATTTTACGTGGAGAAAATAAACAGATACTGAGTTTAAATTGTGAACATAACTTATGCTACAATATTTTTTCAATATTTGGATTTTAATTTTCTTATAACTTTCGGCGTTTTGTTGTTCGATGACTACGTAAAACAGATAAGCGTCTTTCTTAAAACAGCAACTGAACTGGGCATATTGTAGTGCAGTTAGTGTTTGAAGAGAGACACACTTCTAAGTTAGTATATTTGCGTCATATTGTGAATTAGGTTAATATTTTAATATTTTCCGTCAAATCACAATTTTAATAAGATAATAAAATATAAAATATTTAAAATATCATTTCACGTTCCGCATCGAATGATCGATTTACAAATTGGAACGTCTCTTACGACATGTTTCGGTTATATTTAACCGTCCTCAGGTATAAATTAGATTGGTAAATTTAAAACTCGAATTACTTGTAATTCGAGTTTTAAATTTACCAATCTAATTTATACCTGAGGACGGTTAAATATAACCGAAACATGTCGTAAGAGACGTTCCAATTTGTAAATCGATCATTCGATGCGGAACGTGAAATGATATTTTAAATATTTTATTATCTTATTAAAATTGTGATTTGACGGAAAACATTAAAATATTAACACTTCTAAGTGTTAATGACAGTGTCTGTGAATCTTAAAAGGTACTATGGATCTCGGAGGAGCATCACAGTACCTTCTTACGCGCTCAGTACAGAATGTGCAAGAACTTAACATATATACGATCGTCTATCTGTACGTATTATTCAACTGCGTATGAGTCCAAACACGCTACTACACAGTTAAATAGAATTCTGTTATTTCGTTCTTTATTTATATTACGTAAAGAAGACACGATGAACACGTAATTTGTAAAGTTTAGTAAAACAGAAGACGTTTTCTCTTACACGTAATTCTTATTTAAAATTAACAGGTTAAGAGACGTAACAAAGACACTGCTGTAGGCTACATATTGCATTTATTGATTAGTTTGTTATAAGTAAAAATCAAAACTAAGTCAATGCCCCGTATTCAGTTTGCGATGAACAAATAGAACATTACAGAAGACAGCTATTCATGAGATGGTCTAATATAAATCGAATATTTCGATAAAGAACATCATTTAATATTTTAAATATTTTAAATGTTAATTATTGTAATATTTTAATATTCAATAAGAATTTATTGTGATTAGACGGACAAGATTTAAATAATATATATTTATTACAGAAGACGTTTAAAAAGTGCGCTTTTTACAATGTCGGATAATGGTGAAAAGTATGCATATTGGATTACAGTTCGCCCCAGTTTCCTTTGTGAGAAGACAAGTAGGCAAATTTTCATGAATAAAATATGAGGTTATGTTTCTACTTCGTCAGCGATCTATTCCTTCTCTTATGTGGGCGTTATTTACTGATGAACTTGAATGATGTGGCATATTCTTTATACATAACCTAAAAGCGTCAATTGGACACGCTCTAACGGTGATGTTGGGAACTACTGGGTACAGCGCCTTGGTTAAATAATTCTACAACGTTCTTTTTCTGTGTTGTGTATTTGGTCGAAGGTTGAAATAAATTTAGTTATTATTAAAAAAAACTCCTCTTTCCTTACGTACACACCACAAACAATAACACAATCACTGGCCACGAAATCTTAAGGTATTATTAACATACAATATAATACACTAACAACTGAAGCATTAATGGTTACAACAGCGTTGATTTAAGTCCATATATAAATGTATTTACATCGATATGATTGATCGATCGATCGATCAGAATTTTTCCAATAAATTTCTGATATTGGATACAAAGTTACTGAATGATTTATGCAAACCCAATGTTGCTGAATACGGATGTAGACCGTAATGCGTCGAAGATCATTTCTGCATTAAGTTCAATACACGAGTCGAACAATTTTGGTTGCTTTCCACTGTCACTGACTTGTGATCTGAAGCTTCCACGGTGACTAAGTATAATACATTCTTTTAGGGCTACCAGCCGCGTAAGGTGGTTTGTTGAAGAAAACACCGACCTCAGAGGACGTGGACGAAGATGGTTCTCGAAACGTCGGTGTCGTCTTCATTAAGGCACCTTACGCGACTGGTATCCCTAAAAGAATGTATTATCACTAACTTAAGCTGACTTTGACCGTGACCGATTTCGACTGTTTTTTTAATTTCCACTGACTTCACGTCACCAAGACACCTCGGTGTTAATGAGATGCATTACCACGCCTTCCAGCCTTTCTTGATCTGGACCATGTCGCTAGTCAGGCTTCAGCTGTGATATTTTAGGCTGAGTGATCTGGGAGATTACTGTTTATGCTTAAATCTAGTTACCAGAATGCTCCATCTCCCAGTTTCCCTCTGGCCATAACTGTTGTTACTTTCTTGAAACTCGCGTCCCGCAATGGAGTTCCGTTAAGGTTCGGAGATGCAGACACGCAGTTTTCTTTTAGACTTGGCCTCTCAAAGTGTGAACGATGTCTCAGGATGTATTACCGGCCATAAATGATTTTGTCATGAATGGTTTGGCATCCACAGAGGCTGCATCTGCAGCTTTCGAACAAAACTACCTATCCTCGGGGTTCAAACTGGTGGCCTCTTTAGACTGGAGGGAGGGGTACTAGACGGGTGACAAAGGTCTGATAGCTTTACAGAAATTTCGACATTCACTGTAATAATACAGTTCCTTAATTCTAAACTAAAACTCAGAAAAGCGCGTAATTTTATGACCAATTCGGACAATAAAAGTTTCAAATTTCTGAGAATAATTTAAAAACAGCGACCACTTCCTTCCCTGCTTTTGATCGTTTCTTCTCATATTTAACGACACTGTTTGATTTGAACACGTTAAATAGCAACGGTAAAGGCCCTCTGCTGTAACGCTGCAGAACTGAGTATCGCGGGTACTAGGTTCGAGACTCAGATAGGGAAAAGCGATCCTCAGTGACTTTCTTTTTTTCCAGTTTCTCTATGTAAATAACTTAAAGTGTGTCACTGCAGGCTTCTTCCAAATCCATTCATCATCATCTTTCGTGATCATCTTTCCACTTTCTTCAAAAACCAGGGCCGTTAAGTCGCCGAAAAGTCAGTCAACATGGCAGTTTCCGCGTTTGGCCTGGATAGTAGGTCGTACCTTGAAGTGGTCATCGACTGCCAGCCAGTGAACTTGCCACTTCTATTAGACTGCATATATGCCTATATAATCCATTACCAAATGCAGGTTCTCAAATGTTAGGAGGAATTTCTGCGATAAGACAGACGACGCGGATGACAGAACAAACTACGACTTACAATCCATTCAGTATTGATGTTGATATAAATCTTGGGTTTACATTTGCCACGCTCATGCGTATGGACACAGAAGAAGACTATCTGGGCAAAGTCGTGTTTGCCGACGAAGCAAACATTCCAAAGATCAAGAGTTACAAACAGCCTTAAACGCCGAATTTGAGGTTCTAAATTCACATCATCAAAACATCAAACTTTCAAAACGTTTTCCGCTGTCTATTTTAGGGCACTATCTCAGCATTCGCGTGGAAGGGCTGTAGAGTAGGATTGAACAGGATAACATAGGATACGATAGGATAGGAGAGGATAGAATATAACAGAATGGAACAAAATAGAATAGAACAGTATAGGATAGACTAGGATAAGATATAATAGAACAAAATAGGATAGGATAGGATAGGATAGAACAGAATGGAACAAAATAGAATAGAACAGTATAGGATAGACTAGGATAAGATATAATAGAACAAAATAGGATAGAACAGTATAGGATAGACTAGGATAGGATAGGATAGAGCAAAATATAATAGAACATAATAAAACAGAATAGGGAAACAGTCAGGTTTATAACCAGTTGCTTCCTGAGTAAAAGCCCGATTCAACTGTGCTGTGCTGCACTGACTTACTCCGTCATTGTTTCTCCTTGTTCGAAACAAAGTTCTTTCTTCATATGAGCGCACTTGAAAAATACAAGCGATCTGCACATATGAAGCAATACAAGCAGACGGTTGAGGCAGTTTCGGTTCGATTGAGGCCCTCAGAAAATGCACCGACGACAATGTTTCTGTAAAGAGATCGGACTTTCTGCTTCAGTGGACAATCATTTGTTTGTCTCGGGAAAGTTTTCTCGGTACTTTCAGACTAAGAACCGTTTAAACTTCGTAAGTGCGTAGTTCTTGATCGAGACTGGTACCACTTTTATACATTAATTTCCTAAAGTGCAAATCATGAAGACATACAGGGCGTGTCCAATCAAATAACCATCCCACACGTCATCGCCGAATCCGCTAAAAGTTCTTCGATTACCATCATTAACATTAACATGTACAACTTTCATCTTGAACATTGCTGCATACAACAAATCCTTGAAAACATAAATAATAAAGAACTACATAATTTGTTTCTGTCTTGTGAAATGCCTACCTGTTCGCTTTAAAATTATGTACGACTAATGTTCTCACTAGCAAGATGGGCTTGGAGATGAAGACGAAACTAGTGAAGTGTTACGTATGGAGCAGAGACTTGGACACTCAGGAAGAAGGAACAGAAATACCTGGAGAGTTTTGAAATGTGGTGTTGGTGAAGGATAGAGAAGATCAGGTGGACGGATCGAGTGACCAACGAAGAAGTATTGAGGAGAGTCAACGAGCAAAGAAACATTCTGCAGGCGATTACACGAAGGAAAGCTAACTGGCTGGGACATGTTATGAGAAGGAATGGGTTACTGAGTGATATCACCGAAGGCCAGGTTGAAGGAAAGCGAGGACTGGGAAGAAGATTGATACAGCTAACCGACGACCTTAAACAAGGAAAGCAGATGACGTTCCAGGAATTAAAGCGAGAAGCCGAGAATAGGGACAACTGGAGAGCTCTTTTTGGGCAGAGCAATGGACCTGTCGTAAGACAGAACACTTAATAATAATAATAATAATAATGTACACTAAGCCCAACGACGTATCCAGACAGCAATTAAAGTTGTAGGTACTTCACATTTCCACGCTCATATTTGCTTCGCAGATGAAAATCACAGTTAAATAATACAAGAGTAATTATTTCTCTGGGAAATCTTGTTCTTGGTTGAATGGTAGGTCGGATGACACGAGTCTTATCCCAAAACATATACGTGGTTACATAAGGAAGTTTGGAAAATTTAGCGGCGCGTAGTTTAAAATAATATTTAAACTGTGGTCACAACTGTTAAGTCTAATTGATCAATTTAATTTAGATTAAATTATTTAAAAACGACGGAATAATTTAGTTAAGACCTGTAGTAAATACAAATTTAAATGTTCACTGTCTGCGTTGAAGTTACTGATATGACATTTTAACAGAAGAATTTGAAATGACAGCGGTTATAAAGCACGACTATACTCGCCAACATGTGAGCCCACCCTTCCACTCCGGGTAGAAGAAGGGACCTAGGTTCCAAATTTTGAATTTGAACAAACTTTTTCATTTGACGATTCAATTGCATTCGAATGAAGTTCATTTACAACCAAGAGACATATTTAAACTAAATGGCTGGTAATTACGATACGAACTGGTATCTAGTAACTGAAATTTGAAAGATTCTCGAAGAAATAAAAAACTGATGACGACTGCCTCTTGTTTTAGCCACGTGCTTAGTGCCTCTCAGTCGCGTGATTTCCAGACATTCAAGTCGTCAACATTTACCAAATCTAACATACGCGTAATGAATTTATAATATAACTTCAAATATACATTTTATCTAAGAAAAGTGCTTTCCAAAAACAGAAAACTTATCTTAAGCCTACATACTTAGCATACAAACTCGAATATACGCCGAAATGTCCACTTCACGTCCATCTCGGGTACCTGTCCTTAATCAAACTCGGAATTAGGGCGCACAAGCCTTGTCATTGGTCATAGGCTAAGTAGACTGGCTCAGGATCTTTGAAATATAAGGATCTCCTCTCAACACATGTTGATTTCTGGCTCTGCTGTTCGCATATCATTAAACATTTTTCGTATTGTCAGTTAATTTTAGTGAAGTGTTTCGTAACTTGTCGATAGTCGCTGAAGAATTGAAGAAAACCGTTTGCCTACACGAAATCGGATGTTCATCAGAACACACTGGAGCTTAATTAGATTTCTGTCGTGTTCTTCTTAATATGTGCGTGTACACACACACACACACACACACACACAAAACACACTCACGCAATTACCATGTTCACTCAACCTTGGATATAATTTTCGAGGAACAGACTGTAGATTTCTCTGTCTAAGCCTGTACGCGCCTTAAAAATGACATAGTTCATGGGCCTATAGTTGAAAAAATATCTGTCACATCTTCCCTGATGTAAACGTTTGTGAAAAAGCGTTTCACTAATGCCAATTATTATCCAACAGAGACACAAATAATATAAATATAAATAAAAACAAATGAAAGTGTACTTGCTAAAAATTATCAGCTTTGAAAGGATCAAGACGTATCTACTGGAATCAAACTGCTTAAATATATATTGAGGATTCTTGAGATGATAATGTTGCGTCATATTGTGATGATTATAATTGTTTAATTTTAACCGTCTAATCACAATAAAATATTTTATTGTGATTAGACGGTTAAAATTAAACAATGAGGATTCTTCTATCTTCCCAAACAGTCGGCCATTTTATGTTTATTTATAAACTCCAACTCTTCAGACTTCAATTCTGCTACACTTCGTAGCCCTTGAGTAATCTGTGCCTCCCATTTCCGGTCACAGAATATCAGCGGAAGGCAATTCGCAAACAAGAAAAAAAGAAAAGGTGAGGTAACTGAATGTTTCTTTTCCTTTAAACACGCATACGTTCAGGCTATAAAACATGACGTAACTTTTAGAGACGTTCGTATTCCAGGAGAAAAATTGAGACATTCGTTGGTATTGAATGAGAAGCCGCGGACAGCCGACAAGTGTGGTCTCCAGCTTGGGGACTGGGCGTGGGGTTAACAACCAGCTGGACTAGCACAGATCCTGTGGGAAGTTGAGTTGGGTGGGCGATGTTACCGAAATTGGATGTGAAGGAGTGGATTGGTCTGACTCGCCATAGCGACAAATGGCGGGCTTTTGTGAACACGGAAGTGAACATTAGGGACCCATAGAATGTGTGTAATTTCTTATAGACAACTGACTTGTTTTAAAACACATTTCTTCATGAAGTCTGTTAAAAACTGCTGTCGACCGAAATAAACCTCGTGTTAGCAGTTCTAACCTGTATTATGAAAAGATCAGTTTCGAATTCATGGCTTCGGGACAATTAATGCAAATTTATGTGCACCTTGAAGCCCCAGTATGCCAAAGAATCATCAAAACAACTAATTACTACAGAGCATCTAACCAACCAACCAAACAAACAAACAAACAAACAACTTATTAGCCATGTCTCTGGTAACATAACACCAAGGTTACACTCCCCTATTAACGTCATTGTGCCAACTTCATCCACTTTGAACCTAAGATAAGATGTGAGAAATAACAAACAAATTAGGAAACTACGAATTCGTGGTTGATAACTATCGACGCTGCCAATTAAAAATGTAAGACAATACGAGCGGACGAATAGGGATCTCCAAAATCACATTTCATAAACGTCAGTCCGTACTGGAGATGTGAGATGGAACATCACAAAATCCCTCACAGTAATGTGACGCTCCTCCTGAAATGGGCATTTCCTATGAAAATTTTCTTTTCCTTTAACCAACCAACCTAACCTAACCTAACATAACCTAACCTAAC
>NW_019059799.1:194329-214362 GCF_000696155.1 Zootermopsis nevadensis
GGGGTCTCGGGTTCGATTCCCGGCTGTGCCCGAATTTGTAACTTGTGTTGGGCCAGGCCGTGGCCTAGGCAACACGGAGTTTTCCTCATTGGCATCCCAACAATTACTCCATTCACACACAGCAGAAGGCAATGGCAAACCACTTCTGGATCATCTGCCAAGAACGTATATGAACAGGTCCCAGTCCGAGAAAAGGATGGAAGGATCCTGTTCATATGGACCTGTCGTCAGACAGAACACTAAATAATAAATAGAACGACTATCAGCTCCTCGACAAGCACTATGCTTCGTGGTGTAAGACGACATGTTAAAACGTCGTGTCCAATGGATAGTTGCTTTGTCCTTGAGGTAGCATAATTCTTATCATTAGCCTCCAAGACACGAGGTATCACTCTTCTACGAATATCCTCCATGGTCTTGACATCAAGGTTTAACTTCAAGAAGACTGTATCAGAGAATCTCAGCCGACGATCAGCTGATTTGTTTTAAGCGAGGTGTACATCGTTCGTAATATTCTGTTCCCCTCCATGACGAAAATTCGTCATCTTATATAATCATTTAGTTTCATTAATGTCAGTATTTCTCAATACCTGCATAAAACTGTTCATCTTTATAAACGTCAAATCAAGAATTAGGACATCTCTTGCTGAAGAACACTTTGACAAATGAATGCGAGAAATTAAAGCTGATACTGAAAGACCTCTCAAGCATTATAAGTGTCAAATATCTCATAAACGGCTGATATTTGAGAAAAAAATTTAGATTTTTTTTTAAAATCTCGCCTTGGTTTAAAATAATTTGTACATTCACAGTTATTTTTCAAAATTTAGAATCAACAATAATCCGTTATTGCAACACCAGGATGATGGCAGAAGATGACTTATTCGTTGCTAATTCCATACATCACGATTACAGTTTGTTACTTTATTTAATAATGTTTCCCCAACTCATTAGGTTTAAAAGCGTCAGATTATGTTACAAGTGGCTTACAGCCCGCATGTTTCGACGTCTTCATAAAATAATCTTGCTGTCTGTTTGTTTATATGCCCTTCTTAACAACTTAAGCAGTTGATTAATTTTCAATAAATCTGTTAATACGTTATGCTAATGGACGTTACCGAAACAGTACACGTTTTAATTTGCTAGTCAGTAATAATAAGACGACGCACGCGAAAACAGTGGTAACTATATGTACCACCTGCTTTATACAGTTAATAAATCTGCGTTTGTATGTATAGGTTTCGGATTGTTTTTAGTGTAAAAAGGGATTATTTCCTTAAACAGCGTCAACCAGTTGATCGTAGTAATGGTGAAGCGTTGTGTTTTCTTCGCGGTACGGGCTGATTTATTAAATAATATTTAGACGAGCTTTGGTTTCAAAGGGTTAATATTTTTGGTTATATTTTGGGTATATAATTCTTACTTGTAACTACATTTCTCAGACATTTACAGCGAATCCTTCAGTTAGTTAAGATGTCAAAAGTGAAGTTCTGAAAGTGCGAAGTTAAGAAGTTTCGTTAAAGATTTTGGCGAGGGATATTTTAGTTCTGATGGTACAATTCTGCTCTGTAAACTTTGTGAAGTTAAAGTTACAGCTGGTAAGCGATTTAATGTTCAACAACATTGTGATATGGCAAAATATAAAAATAATTTGAGCCCACAAACCAGTCATCAAAGCAAGCAAAATGCAAATCCTTATATATTGTAACGCTGCCAAGAAAGGAGAATGAAGAGAGGTACTTAATATTTTGAATTTTGTTCATTTATTTATTTGTAATTAATGAATCTGAAATCTTAAAATTCATCTTATTTTTATAGGAACACGTATTCTCAACATCTGATTCTGATCCAAAACGAGGCATTTACAACTTAAAGCGACTGAGGTTTTTGATTAAAATTGTTAGGAAATCAAGTAATGTAATAGTTGTACATGCATATGTAAATAAATAACATGATTAAAATGCAAAACGTTTTTTTTAAATTTTAGCGAATATTTTTTCATAACTAATTAGGTCATATTTTGCCTTTCTGGGTCATATTTAGCTAATTAAGCCTTAAAGCTGGAACATCTGAATTATTCTGGACAGTGACAGGCCATAAAATTAGCTACAAACTGCTCACAACGTATTATTTGTACGTTAAAGACTGTGCGTATCTTTGAGGTTATACCCGACAAATTTATTGACAAAATCTGTAGGTAAATACCAAGTTCTTACGAAAGAATATCTGATAACAAGCAGTAACAATAGAAATAACATTATATAAAGCATTTATAATTGCAAACTAACAAAAATGTGTAATGAATTCTTCTCGGGCTACCAGCCGTTTCAGGTATTTTAATGGAGAAAACACCAATGTTTCGAGAACCATCTTCTCGTCCTCAGGGTACGGCTGGTAGCCCTAGAAGAATTCATTGTACTTGTCGGCGTGAAAACTTCACATCTTACATAACAAAATTGTGGCCGGGGTCGAACAGGACCATCTGCGGACAAGTCCATACCGCTGACGTCTATGCTACAATGCATTTTATCACCTAAATATAAATATAGTTTTAACAGCATAGTTAACAATCGGTGTGAGACGAGAGTGGGCTTTATGTTTTGTCTCTGGAAAACCTTCTGTTGCTGTAAAATACTATTCTGTTCACACTGACGTATTTCTTACAAAGTTCCCTACGATCACGGTTAGGTTACAGAAATGCAGTGAATCAGCAGGCATACTGTCTGTAATTGTTGTGCTCCGTTCGTAAACGTGACGTACGGGTACATTTTCATTTGACACTGTGCTCTATAAACTCAATAAATGCGACAAGAACCAAGAACGATTTTTAGGAAACATTCCCCTAGTTTGTAAAAGAACTCGCACAGAATTTCTGTGACCTCCACAAAATACTAGGACAATACTTAAATTCTTCATGCAATAATTGTTTGACGAATAATATTAAAACCCATTAATTCTGGAATGTAAACTGTGGAGTTCAGTAGCTGCCATCGTGTATCTTCCGCACGTCAAGAACACGGCTCAGTGACGTCTACTGGCCACAGCGTTTTCGAAAGTCCGAGCACCGCCCCTATAAAAATTAGCTGTCAGTCTCTGCCTGACGAGCTCGCATTAAACAAATGCCTGCTCAAAACGTAACGCCTCGTTCATTTCAGCTCCGACAGAGGGAAGTAGCTTCCGCTCTGCTGGATACGATTTTGAGGTTATCTGCATCATCTCCCATCTTCGCAATGTAATCGCTCTAAGATTCACTCTGATGTTACCTTCCCACCTCTTTCTGGGTCTTCTACGTTGACTTTTCAGATGAGATATACCCATTAATATAACCATACTCTGTTTCCCCTTCCCAGACACCCAGTTAATCCCGGAAATACGAGTAGACTGACTGATGACGTCTTCACAGACAGATGAAAATCAAATACAATTGGTTTCTCGTCCTTTGGAGACCGACTGTTAAACTGAACACTACTTGTTGGCTGCAAAATTTGGGTAGAGGCAACAATGTTTGATATCTAGAAAATAAACGACGCAGAAGTTAAGAAACAGAGTCAGTTCAGAATCTCAGGTGTGCAAGTTTGAAAAACCTTGGCGATAATATGGACATCAACAAGGCTTGGTAAAATAACAGAGCATAAAAATTTTAACCAAAGACAGTGTATACTATTTTCTAAAAAAGAGGAAAGTTATTAGACAGAAGAAAGCAGACTAAATTGAAATGGTTTACAGAACCAAAACGAAATTAACCGAGATAACATGGAGGTTGCGAGACGTAATTCTAGAAGAAGTTTCAGGACAACAAAAAGGTCTTACTTACTTAGAGACTGCACATTTTGAAGTGTGTTTTCTGCTAGTAAAGTTTCGCTGTAACCACTGCCTTTTTAAATCGCCTTTCAATAATTAATCAGGACAGCCAAGATTACATCTCGAGACTTTCCGAACACGACGCACGGGCGTTAGCCACTCATCAGAGACGTGTTTGGAAATTAAATAAACCTGATATTAGACGGTTCAAACAGCTTCCGCCAACACAGTACTTGGGTCATCGTACAAACTGCGAGAAAAAAAAACTCCAGTACCAGCCTACAAACAAAACAAACACCTCAACGTTGGCGTATGACCGAATGGAGCGCTGTACAGACGGCCTCAGGGGGACTTCGAGTCATGTTTGACCTTGACTTGCACAACTCCGGCCGCTCCTTTCCTCACAAAGTACAGTTACGACCAGAGTGAGAAAGAATACAAAAATAAATAAAGTTTCTTGCCGTCTTCATTCAGCCCTGCCCTTTTCATACCGAAAACAGCGTTACCTATTGTACAGTGGGCCTACAATATCTGTTTACTTCCTTGTCAGCAGTTTTTCAAACGCGTCAACACCGCTATTCCCTTACGATCCGTCATTGTTTTTGGCATCCGTTCTCATTTCTCCACCTGTCTCATGCATGCCGTGTCTCATAGATGACGTCACTTCCGATCGCTCAGCAGCGTCCTTTAACCTCAAAATTTCGCAATGTCCTATGTTTGTAACTGTTGAATTACCACACAACGCTCCATGAACAGTTTTTAGGTTTCTTTGTGATCTTTCGTCATTAAAATTTTACACGCCCAATGCCAGTAATTCATCTCTCAAAGTTTGACTGCTACATTGTTCTGCCAATCTGCAAAAAATGCATATTTCTGTCATATATTATTAATTCTTTCACACACACGTGTGATAATGCGTCAGCCAAAACAGTTGAATGGAATTAAAACGTTTGCGGTAGGATTTTCCTCCCATTTCATATTAAATTCTGTGAAAAATCGGTAAACTCTTTCAAGTCATAATGGGACACACGCACCCAACCACACGCGCATGCGCGCACATTCCTTGGTTCAAGCAATCCTTTCTGATGCTTCAAGCAGCCTGACTCAGTTCTAAGATTTTACACGATATGTAGCCCCATATGTTCCAGTTTAACAATTTTTTAAGTTTTGTATGCATATCAGATTGACACTTCTGCACTGCTGTTTTAAGTTCCAATTAAATACAGTGAAAATGTGTTAAATGAAATTCACGTGTATTTGGGAGGAATGAAAAATTAATCTTAAACGTACTGGGATACTGGGAACGACCCGTTCTTCAAGTTCCTGAGCACTGCAGGTCCCAAGTTTTCGTTGGCTTGATCTATTAGACATTTGGTAGGATTCCTTAGACGAGGGATCGGCCTGTCGCAAGGCCTCTACCTGTACTCAGGGCAGGACAACACAGAAAAACACCCATGGCTTGAGTGGGATTCGAACCCACGATCCCATCGACCAAGCAGCACAAGGGCCACGCCTCAGACCGCGTGGCCACTACGTTAAACCATCATTGTTAAAGCAAAGTATAAATTAAGGTCAAAATACTGATCTTGGTTTGAAACCCCCTTCAGTGTGGTACCCTGGGTAAATGCCCCACTCACCAATTCCTAAGACCAATCCCAGTTGAGAGTTTATTAGAATTCATATAAATAAATTAGGAAAGTTACACGTTAATAAACTTGGTGCTTTGAACCTAAAAATAAACAAATAGCCTGATAAGATGACAAAAATTGGAAATATTTTATACAAAATGGTGTAAAAAACCCTTGACTGACAGTGTAAAATAAAAGTCACTGCATTTCAGGCCGTCGCTGCAGTCGGTACCAGTTCGAATGCCACAGTTCTGGAGAATGCATCGCCATCTACAACGCTTGCGACGGCATTCCACAGTGTGCGGATGGAAGTGACGAAGCACTGGAGCTGGACTGTCCAGACTTAGGTAACTAACCCTTTTAAACTCGCGCTTAGAAAAATAATTCTATCGAGATATATCACACATGGAAGGAAGTGAGTATAATCTATATTTACAGTTTACAATTTATAATATTCAGAACACAACTGCATTCCCTCTAAGGCACTCGGATTGCAAGGAACAAAGTTCTCACAATTAACTAAACAGATTGAAGATTTTGCATTGCTTCATACGACTGCAAAATCTTGTGTCAGACGCGTGTAATTCAGTTGGTTTTGTTTCCTTGTAAAAAGAACCTAGGTTTCAGGTTGTTGGAACAGACAATCAACATTAAACTTTAGCGGAACCGCAGAAAAATATCAGACACATTTATACAATATTATAGCAGATTGCTTGAAAGTGAACAATTAATACAACACACAGGTTTACTTATATCAGAATGGAAGCGGAGACAGATAAGAGACTGGCTGTCCGACAACTTCAAGAACTGATCTACAAAAATCCCATCCTTTAAAAAAACAATGACTGCAGATGACATGTGATTCTTCCTGCATGGCCCAGAAAAAAATCCTGAATTTCTGGAACCCAGAAAAAAAGAATGACAATCATAATAAATGGTCAATGAAAAAATTAAATCCGTGGCGTAACAGCTCCAGAGAGCCAAAGCCGACTAGCTTGACTGCTGGCCTCACGTTCACATGCCTAAGCAGAGGTGAACGATCATCCAACCAGATACAGGGTGACGTGTGGTCAGCACGACGAACCCCCAGCCATTGCTAGTTTTCATGACCGCCATACTCTCTAAAGATCAATTAAAGATATATAGTTTTTATAAAATCAATTTAGTTACTTGTCAGACCACAAACATGAAAACAAAACTGCAATGGCAGACCACATGAGCTACGCCAGTTTTCGGAATTGAAGAAATGTAGAAACTGATATTTCCGACACATGTAACGAACACACAACGTTTGTATTCTTTCCTATAGTTTCATGATTAAAACTATTTCATCGTTCCTGTCAAGATGTTTGACACAGGTATCATAATTTATTCCAGTTTTATTTAACTGTCTTTCTTCAAGTATTCTGTCACTTATATTTTTATCTGTTACTTATGTAATCACCGGCAGTCCTGTAACTTTTAATCATATTTTGTACCTGAAGTTGTGGAATGCAGTAATTAATATTTTTTTTATTTTATTTAATAATGTATGTAAATTCATGATTGTACCTGCAGTAACAATTTCACTACTAATACTGGTGACATTTTTGTTAATTAGGCAAGTGAAACTAAGTACTCTGTGGTTTTTCAGCTACCTGCAAATTTAACATTTGTGTGCCCTGTTATCATATTTCAAACGTTATGATACAATGTAAATATCTGTGCAATTAATTATAATGTATAAACTTAAACAGGGCAATTACAAATTACGTTTGGGTCCTGTACTTTTAAGTTTATCTGAAGCAACGTAATTGATCTACAAAATTTAATGTCGCTTTAAACATTAACTGTAACAAAACATGTATTCATATTTTCTTTCATTCATTTTAGTAACAAATCAGGCTAAAAATGTTGATTTAGCAATGTCGTTAAAAGGTAGGACACTGATAGACGGCGTTACAGGAACTACGCAACCACCTCCATCGCTGCCAACCGTGTCAGCACTAAGTGACAAAGAGTCAGGTGGAAGTGGGCCACTCTCGGCGATTCCCACGTACAACAACATGCCGCACCAACAGCAAGAGATGATTAAATCTGCAATAAACAATCAGCAACTGCCAGCGTACAGCGGTGCTGCACCACTGTACAGGCAGGATCCACGCTGGCAACAAGCTCAGCAACAGCAGCAATATGGAGGTACGCAATTCTTCACAAAATAGTATCCAAGTTGGTTTGGTTTGATATTCAATTACGTGAGACAATTATTTGATTATATAAATGAATTCTTTACCTTAAGATAATACAGTTATGTGAAAATGAGCAGTCTACATGTATGTTTCATTAAGTGAGCTTATGACTATTACAATATATAAAAATTATCCCTCAGAAATGATGCTCAAAGTAGTAAAATACACTGTTCTATAATTTATCTTTTTTACAATACATACTGCCAGTAAAAGCCATCCCATTACATGTTGAAAATTAGGGGAGAGGAGGTACAGCTCCTCATTCCCAACTTCCGCAATAGAAGGGGGTGAGTGGTCAGTAGCACACCCCAGCCGCACTTTACCCCTGAGAAAGGACTCGGTATCCATTGGTCAGGAGGATGGGTGGGCCCCAGAACCTGTCTGGGCACAGGGGTTAGAAGAAAATCGTCTGCCTCAGTCGGGGACCGAACCCTGACCGCGAAGCCAGTTTCTATACTGACTGAGCTACCCGCCAGCACCTTAGTGAAATCATAGACATGTTACTATGTGCATATTTCTATCATCTCATTAGATGTTCCCTTTTCACTTCCAGGAATTCAACCCAGCAATGATGGCATTAATCTCAGCAATAATCAAAAGTTATTTCCTATATCCCAAAACAGTCAACAGCAGTCACAGGTACAGGGAAATAAATTGTATGGGAGAGAAGGCGAGGGGTCGCAATACGGTGGTGGTAGCAACAGCAACAACCTTCAGTGGCAAAGTTACCAGCAACAACAGTTGCCCCACGCAGCCACGTACCAGGGCCCTGTGAATCAATTCCAGGGTGGAAATAACCATGAATATAAGGGTGAGCGAGATCCATATTGCACTTCCAAGTTATGTAAATTAATATTTTCACTGTCATAAATGTTGGAATACCTAGCGGTAAGGCAATGTTTCCTAAAGCAGATGGATCCAATGTGGATTTTTTTGTAAACTTTTCCTTACAGCTGATAAAGTTAAACTTTGTGCAAAGTAAAAGCCTGAGAAATACCAATCCTCACCATCATCTGAATTCTTTGTTAAGCAGTACGTCACATCTTCATTATCATTCTGTCTTTAGGAACAGAACAGATATCTTGCCCATTGGGTGCTCCCATAAAATATTTTGATTTCTACCTTCATCCTACCTAGCAGACAAGGGCAAGGATGGTCACACACTATGCAAGTTCAATTTTTCATGCACTTAAAATATTCCCAGAGCTCAATTAGGTACCAGATGTTTCAAATAACAACCCAGCTTAAAATGGGCTACGATACTTCATTGCAGAATAAAGATATGTCTTCACCACGGTATTATATCGTTTAACAACGGAGGTCTCAATAAAATGTTTGTTTCATCATCAGAACGAAATTAATTTGTTATTTAAATGACAGTCTGCTAAAAATAATCTAAATAATGTTTTGTAAATCTTAAATGGGATGTGTGCACCAGGTACTGGTTGAGAAGCCTGAGGTTAAGAGACCTCTGGGGAGACCTAGACGTAGATGGGAGGATAATCTCAGGCGGGATCTAAGGGAGATAGGAGTTGAAGGAGACTGGATTTTGTTGGCCCAGGACAGGGTCTGGTGGAGGGCTTCGGTTAATTCGGTGACGAACCTTCGGGTTCGGTAAGCCATCTAGCTAGTTAGTTAGTTAAATGGGATGTATTATAAGTTTATTACATTGATATTATTGTTTCAGATCAAAGCAGCCACATTTTTAATCACAAAGACAATGGATTAGTTGCAGATTCAGACAGGTACAAATATAAAGGAATACATCACTATAAATACAAGTATGTACCACTTAAGAGTCAGCAGTTGGGTGAGCTTTCTCCTCTCTGCAACACTGCTGCTGCCTGGTGCCTGACAGTGAAACTGAGCATCTCTGCACAACTCTGTTCTCTGTCCAAGCTTTAGATGAGTGTACATAGGTATCCATCATGCAGTGAAACCTGCCTCAATGTGTAAATTTGTTCAGATTAACATGAAAAGCATTGATGATGCTGTATTTTGCCTGTGTTCCCTCACGAGACAGAGGCGGTACATTTCTCTTAAACACTGGCACACAGCACAACCCAGAAGGTCATCGAAACCTCAAAGGTTTCTGCATGGATGGCTGTGATGGCTATCGTGACTAAGGTTATTTCTTCTATTCTGCTCACATCACTCAGACTTTAATTTAACACCTTTACCAATGAACTAGTGGGTGACCTTGAAGAATGCTACTGAGCACTAATTTCCTAGTATTTTCTATTTCACCCCTCACTCCACTCAACATGGCTGAACGCTGCAGTCACGTGGCTCATATTTGCAAGGTCCCAGGATTTAATTTTTTCTGAGTGAGGTTTTCTGTGGTTTTCATAAATCATTCAGGAAAATGTTACGATGGTTTCTTAAAATAGGGATGACAGCTTCTGTTCCCATTCTAGACAAATTTCAGTTATCCTTTCATTCTGTGTCACACAAATTATGTATAATTAAATAAACTTGGGAACAATCAAACAAAAATGTCAGAAATCTGATAAATCTTAGATCATGTGATCGGTAGGAGAAGATATGAATAAAAGTTCGAGCATCCACATAATTAGGAAAAGAGGGAATGCAAATAGCTTTCGTCAACCATGTGGTTAGGAGAAGAGGTGATGGAAGACATCTTTGAGTGACCGGAGGGTTCTGAAGGTCACCGAGTGGTCAGGAAAGAGGTGGTGGTAAAGTTCTTCTTTTAGTGGAGGTTGCTGGTTGGATGGCCTGGGGAAAATATATGAAGTGAGAAAACTGAATAGACATACAAGGGCATCCATTTTTAACATAACTGGTCAGATTTGACTTATGGGCTACAGGTTACCGATATCAAGTTCCCAACGTTTGTGATATCTAGTGATAATTTACCTGAAGAATTACTAATTCCTACTATAAAATCATACACTGGAGGCAGGTTTCATTCCAAAGCAAAGCCAATCCTGGTATACAGTTGTGAATGACAAATATATTTGGGATTTTCCTATTTGAGCTCTCAGAGTGTAGGAACCTAAATGGACGGTGCACATTCCTTCCACTCTGCTTGCCTTTGAAGAAGAAAATAAAATTCTGTAGAAATGATTGTGGCCCAGCACACTATGTCCACTCCAGTCTGGTCTGCTCAGGTCATCAGGTATTCTTAGGTGAGGAGAGCTCGCCACGTGATGGAATCATGGGTGATTCAGATTATCAGACCTAGACATTGAATGCAACTTACTAATGAGACGCATGTGAAATGTAACAACGAAATTTAAACCTGATTTAGAAATATAAATAATTCGCACACATGCCAACTATTTCAGTGATTGATTTTGATGAAGATAGTTATTAAATAATATATGAACCTCTTTGCTATAATAAGTTCGTAACATTTTAGTAAATTTAATGAATTTCAATTCATTGTTCTCTTTTATAATCCATCAGCCTACAAATTGATAAGAAAGGGTGAATGTGGCCCTCAGATCCTGAAAGGCTGGTAACCCCTGACATAAGAGGTTATTACAATCTCTATAATCAAAATAATAATAAACTTTTTCATGATAGTATAGAAAGGAATGCATGAGGTGAGATAAAGAAACACCTAAATTTCTCATTTAAATATCACAGACTCTTGGTAATATTCCAGTATGTAAATTGGTATCCTGTCCTAAAGAATACTTACTGCCATAAATATTACACTTATGCAATCTGTATTAAGAACTACTATTCCAAAAATTGTATGTCAATAATTCAATCAGTTAAGTGACTAGGCTATGGAATTTATGTCCAGGGTTTGATTCCTGACAGGGTAGGGTTTTTCCTTTCGCCACAATGAAGCAGTTTAGCTCTGGGGCCACCTGGTGTCCTGTTCAGGGTTCTTTCCCTGGGAGTAAAGCTGGATCACAAAAATTTGTGCAATATCTCCCCACGATTGAAAGAACTCACTGTATGATATCCTAATGTTCTTTAAAAATGTGTTTCCACTCCTCTTTAAGTCACTGAGAGAGTTTTTATCCAAAACAGAGGTCTATGCTACTCCCACGCAACAGTTTCAGTTTCTGCTTTACTGGGAGAAACTGAATGTTTGAAGCAGTGTAGGCCAGAGTGCAATGGAACTAGCGTGTTAACTAATTAATATTTTATTTTGGAGAGAACAAAAATGATTGCAGAAGGAAAGTGCACTTACCAAACAAGGGCCAACTATGTCATACAGAACTAAGAAGTCAATAACTTGGGAGCTAAAGATTTTTTAGAATTTTATATTGCTGAAAATTTAGCACCCTGGAATTTGTAAAAGTAACAGCACATTTGTGCTTTTCCATTTATTCACCAAGCAAGTTTATGTAACAGTATTTACTCTTGACTTGTACTCAGGAGGTCACCAGTTAAAATCTTACCAGGATTACTAGCTGCCTTGACAGATTGTTCATGCCCCTTCTCATTGTATTCAGATGAATGCCAGATCATCAAATGGGAAAATCCAGTGTTTAACGCTCAATAAGCTTAAAATAATTGTATGTACATTTGTACTCCTGAGACAAAGTATGTTCCCCATTATAGAAAGTTCTCTTGTTACTTTCCACAGCACAATTTATATTTCCATAGCAAGATTCTATTTACTTTTATTCTGACTTGAATGAGTTAAACTGTACATATGTAGATACCAGAAAGATTCTACTGCATTTTAGTAGTCATAAACCAATCTGCATAATCTGCATTCACTACTTGAGCAGAAAATCAGTAAGACTGTTCTTTTTTTGCTTGGCTTTAAATGTTTGTATTCCTTACTTCAATTTATACTTTTGAATGACAAAAATTTTGGAATGCACTATAACATAATGTTATGTAGTTTTTAAGTAGGGCCTATATTTTAAGGAACCGAGCAAATTAAATAAATTATTATGGTTTTGTCCTTGGTTCAAAACATACACAAGTATTAAACAAATATGTAAGACTTGAGGTTCTCACAGCAGTGAGTATGAAGATATCCGTCTTCTGGGTTATTGCGCTATGTAGTCTGGTCGATGTTAACCAACGTTTCAGAGGTCATGCTGCCTCCATCATCAGGGCGATGAGTATGAAGATTTCTGTCTTCTGGGTTGTTGCGCTGTGTAGTCTGGTCGATGTTAACCAACGTTTCAGAGGTCATACTGCCTCCGTCATCAGAGTATGAAGATTTCCGTCTTCTGGGTTGTTGCGCTGTGTAGTCTGGTTGATGTTTACCAACGTTTCAGAGGTCATACTGCCTCCGTCGTCAGGGCGAAGAATATTCAATAACCCAGAAGACGGATATCTTCATTAAACAAATAACTTACACAATGTTTAACTTAAAACAAAGTTTCATTGATGTCAACCAAATATTTGGGCTTTGTAGGAGTAATATTTGCCTATAAGATCAATAAGAAAACAGCAAATGCATTTCAACATTGCTTGATGGTGTAATGTATAAAAATAGCGCACAAACTTCCTTTCAGTATTATCTGTCAGTACATATTCCATACATTAATGTTACTGATTATGTTGTGGCTTATATGCAGTCCATCTCCAGAGCTAAAGTCTAACTGGCAGACCCAAAGTACACAGATTTAAATCTCCTTTTTTCAAATAGTAAAGATTAATAATTAAAAATCTGAGTGATCCAATTATGAATATTTTCACTGGTACACAGTCTGACTACATAAAACTCAAGGCATTTCAAAACGGGGAGCCGAAGATAATATTTGAATGCAATAGGGATGAATCGATGGAGAGGATGGAGAGAATTGAACAGCTCCATAACTTGTACTCCCCTCCAAATATTATTACCAGGATAAAATCAAGGAGGATGAGATGGGCAGTGCATGTAGTGTGCATGGGAGAGATTGAGTTCTTACAAAAATTAATAAGGTGATTTTAGTTTAAACACAAATGTGGCAAATATGGATTACCACATAACACAAAGGCCTAAGAATATTTTTGTATATTCTGTTACTATAATAGGTTTAAAGATAAAAACAAATATTAATGTTATATATGTATTTCCTTTAGGAGATATGTTCTGAAGACAGTGACTGTAAAAATTACATTGAACTTAATAAATAAAGCAAAGATGCCTATACTCAGATGTAACTGAAATGAGGCTATTCTTTATAATAATCTTTTATCAGAAAGTAAACCTTCAAAATGCAAAAAATGGCACTTTTTTATAAAAGTGTATAACACACTTAAATTTCATAAAAAAAACCTCATATACCTTTAAACAAGTTTCATAAGAGCCCTTATTTTTTATGCTATATGAAAAAATGGGGATCAGGACAGTTCGTGTGTATACACATTATGTATGTGCGCGCGTGTGCATATATGATGCCTGCTTATAATTTGTCAGAATTGTCGAGTGGCATTGTTTTACTGTGACAACTGATATATTTGTACCTGATATGTCACAGTTGATGTAATACTCAAATTGTTCAATTTTTTCATCAGTCCTGCTGCTCAGTATAATGAAATGCTGCATAATGAGTATAAATATGGCAGTAATGGCCCGAACAGTTACTACAATAACGGTCCATACAGGCCACCAGCAGCAAAATGGCAGCCTCCACAACATCAGATGCCTGTACAAGGTATGTGTGCCTAATCAATGAAAGTAATATTGGTTCATATTCTATTTTAACTTTATACATGTGCAGAGATAAAATTCCTACAAAACCTTGTGATGAGGTAACATCTGCAAGTATAAACATTAGAAGAGAAGTTGTTAAAATTGGATGCGGTAGTATGGGCTTCGATTTGCGAGGATCGCATTAGTATTTCTCTGAGAGTACAAAAAATGAGGATGTTAAATAAATCATATATATCAAAATTTCATTTATTTGTCATGAGATGTCCCCAGCCTGGTAGAAACATCAGTGGGTAATGATTTCCAAATATATGGACATATAATCATAGTCATTTGCATATCGTTTTCACTTATCATGGCCAGACCCAAGGAAAAAGTAATACTGGGCAAGAAGACAATAACCCCACATATTTCTAAACCAATGCCGTGGTTAAATGCAAGCCACGTAATTTCCTTGAAATTTTTCTTGCCTGCCGTTTGAAAATGGCCCACTGAAGAAGAGACTTCCGCCAACAATTTAGCCAGCGTATCTTCCTTTTAGTTTTTGATGCCTAATTTACATGAAAAAGCTACCTTTACTCCAAGACTGCAGGAGCAAAGGATTTTTCTTCTCACCTCTATCCATACCAGCCCTGAGGTCCACCTAACCTCCTATCCATTGGGTACTGGGGGTCCTTTCCCTGGGGGGAAAATGTGGCCAGGGCATGATGCTGACCACTCACCCCCAACTAATGCTAAGGTCAATGTGTTGGAACTATGCCACCCCTCTACCCGAAACACCTCGTAGTGGTACAGCTTTACTTTACTCCAAGACCGGAGAAGTGTCACGTCAGAGATGAATCCCATAATGCAGGACTCAAGAGTATAGTAACGTGCTGCTTGGTCAGTGGGGAAACAGAGAAAAGCCTGCTTCAGGGCTACTTCATCTACCACAAATCTCGCTCGAAGTCACCTGGGATTGAACACAGGTCTCCACAGCGACAAGCCAGTATCTAACCTCCTAAATTGTGATACAGTCTCAGACATTCTGTGCATTTTGGAATTAGGTAATGATGTCATAGTTATACTGCCATAATTTGTTCACCAGAGCTTTGTGAGAATAACTTGAACCACATGAAGTTCAATTATGCATTAAGGTAGAGAGACTTTTCAACCCAGCTTTAGTACTTGCATTAATAAACTAGATTCTATTACTTTAGATTTAACATTGATTTGTTATAACAAATAACTTACTTGTACTTTCTTTGCACCCAGATCTGAACTCAATGCCTGCAAATGACATACCTCAACAACTGAATGACAATGAAAGGAATGTCAAAGTTGGTCTGGATGTAATGCAAGGGCGGTACAGTGCACAGCCCATACCCCCTGATTACTATTACGAAGATAGCCAGGAGGGAAGGTTTCATGCACCTCATGTCCATGGGTCAGAAGGCCATCACCAGCTACTCCATAACCACCCAGTGCAAGAAGAGCAGGACAACGCTGTTGATAGGGCGACGCCGATAAAGGTATCGTAGGAGGACAGTTAATCTGCACGAAAACGAAACATGCAAAATATATGGCAAGGGAGATAAGTGTCTACAAGCCAGCCCATAGGCCAAGGCAACTGTCTCAAGGAACAGGAATAAGTCCATGAGTTATCTCAGGAAAGAGGATATAAATTAATAAACCAGAAAATGTTCTCATGGTACACTCAAGTGCCCATAAACCAGAGACTTTCAGCTTGCCCAATCAACACGTTTACCACTACGTTACTCCTCAGGACTTGGCTAGAATCAAGATAAAATAATTTCTGTGTATTTAGGCCTGCGTGGTCTCTAATCATCTGCCGTCGAATTTACGTATTTACTGTTATTTCGTAACTTTGGATACAGATGTAAAAAGTATGTTAACCATAAAGGCAGAGCTTTCTAACTTCACCTGCTGCTGTTTCAGGCCAAAGAACATCACCCTACACACAAATTCCACACTTCTCTGGAAGCAAACTTGGAAGAAGATCTTTCTACCATACCAAAGAGAAAAGATTCAGTTGATGTTAATGTTGTGGAATCACAGAAAAATTCCTCCAGTGAAGTGACAACAGTAAAGACAGAAGGTGAGTCTTCATCCTTTGAGGCTGAAGTTCATATAAATTAGTATTATCTGTGCCCCAGGAGCCAGATTTTCACATCATTCCACCCACTGACAATTGGAGTTGCTCGCCCTTTACTATCAGATACTTGATTGTCGCCAATTTTATTATCAGTCACTAGACTGTACATTCACAGAATCCATAATTGATACACTATCGTAACATGTCACTACATTGCAAACTAACGAAATTGCAGGAGTCAAAAAGGTTTTTATGATGTACTTTGCTCCTAGGAAAGACTGTCATTAGAATGTTTTCATCATATTTTTTTCTCAACTGACATCCAGACTACGGTACATATAGTGATTCATATGCTTGCGACATTTAATGCAAGTTTAATTAAGCATCTGTGAAGAAACAGTAGTATTTTGTAATTCTGAAACATTGTTTCACTTGCTGATACAGGATTAACATGTTTGGACGGATTAACGCTTTCAAAATTTGTTTTTTTTAAATTGGCTTCACTTCATACTGAAATTCTGTTATATGAGTGTTCATGACTGTGAAATATCTTTCCATGAGTATATGGTACTTTGGTAGCAGACGAGCAATATTTTTGTTATATTAAGTTTGTACTGTATTTTGTCCCGCCCTTATAAAGAAAGATATAACAAGTTCACTTTCCACATGTTCCAATTGTCTTACGTCTGCATGAGACGATTCCCTACATTCCTGTTACCATCTGTATAGATGGGCAAGAGAGATTAATCACCATCATCATGAACCTGCCTTCAATGGCCCATGCATCACTAAACCATAAAATCCGCAGTTAAATCCAACCATCAGCCCCAAGTGTGGGATTCTAAATCCCTTATTCTCATGATAAAGGTTAATTATCTTCATTAAACCCTCTAGTTATTGGAGACTGAGTTGTTCCCTTGTGCGTCCAGAATTTCTTCAATCTGACTTGTATTTAAGTGTCTATAATAACAATCGTCCAGAATTTCTTCACTCCAACTTGTATTTAAGTGTCTATAATAACAATAATAATGATGTTGATGATGAAAACAATAACAAAGATAATGATAGGAATGATGATGTTGACAACAAAAACAACAACATAGTATTATACTTGTCTTCATTCTGAATATGAATTGTAGACAGATTTTTGGTATCCTTCATTTCCACTGATAACATTTAGAACTTTAATACCCTCCTGATCCATGTATTTTTTTTCAGTGGTGCAATCTTGTAAAAAACCTCATTTATGTTTCTGTCAGTCTTTTCGTGTGTTTTTCCCCACATACCATCGCCTTACCGCCATATTTCAAAGTAACCTTTACAGTGACGTGTGTTATTTCTGTTGTAATTCTATTTCCATACGCCTTCGTTGATCAGAGATGTGTTATCCTAAATAATTAAGCTGCGTAGGATTATTACTAACAAACACATAAAAACTGACAGAACTGGTTACATAACCGTGAATAGGAAGACGACTATCGAAGATGAATTGGGAAGGAAGTGGTCATCACCTATTTAAAGCAGTATTAGCATCCGACTGGAATGTAAATGAAAGTCATGAAAAACATCGGTGAAAAAAGCCAGTTGATAATCAAAATCAAGACTACCTGACAAAAAAAAGAATAATTGCTAATCATTTAAATTTGATATAATTCAGAATGCAGTGCTAACCACTCATCTCTGTTCTGTGTCAAGTTTTAATAATGTGTCAGACTTTACCATATCCGTGGCGTAACAGCCTTCTGAGAGCCAAAGCCGACTAGCTGGCTGCTGGCTTCACGTTCACATGCCTAAGCAGAGGTGAACGATCATCCAACCAGATACAGGGTGACGTGTGGTCAGCACGACGAACCTCCAGCCATTGCTAGTTTTCATGACCGGGACTTTACCATATGAATTCTGTAAATTTCATAAGAAATCATATTCATTTTTTTTTTAAGTTAAGTACTTTAGGTTGGATGGTTTTGTAATTTATGAGTTGGTTGATTTTGAGTGGTTTTTTTTGTGTCTTATTGTTTTTGTTGTCTTTTTTTATTGTTTTGTTCTGTCTCATTGTGTTGATGAATCTCATTGTTCTGTTGTGTCTCATTGTTTTGTATCTTATTGTAGGTCACTGCCACCGGGTATAAACCCATTTGCAGTCAATAATAAATAATAATAATAATAACAAACGCAGTTTTACATTTTACTTTCATCTTAAGTCTGTAATTAAGACGGTCATATTTCATTGATTGATCTTGTGTTCTTTACAGTAACAGAGGCTTCCAAGAAACACAATTCACACCTCAAGAAGACCCATAAAGTTGTAGTAAACATGGAAGAAGTTAACTTAAGTGAAGCTTCTTCAGAAACAGAAGACCCAGGAAGACCTAGTGGTGCCATTCTTTCCCTTGCTCTAGGTAAGTTCCATTTCATACTCAGAAAAACAGACATGGAATCTACGGATGGTACCGCATCACTAATTTATTCACGACTAATTCCTGGTATGTTTAGCGAAGCTGTAAATACAAATGTTACATAACATAAAATGAACTGGGAAGATGATTGCGAGTAATGAATATTGGAAGGATTTGAAAGATGATGGTTTGGCCCATTTGAACATGATATCCCTGCATTTATCTCAAGATACTGAGAAAAATGATGATAAATCTCATTTCCCCAGCTGTACTTTCCAAATACAGGGACCATTACTGCTGCATTAACCTGCTCAGTAAAAGTTCACACACTTTTCAGAAATTATGATTCATGTGTCAGAAATTTTAATTAATAATTCAGATTCAGCACTATACAACCTGAGTAGATGGAAGAGCATTATTAAATAACCTAAGCAACAAATATAATAATTTATGAAATTTTGTACACGTAACATGTTATTTTTTAATATACTTATGAAACATCTAATCCATTAAACAGAGTCAACTTTAATTTCTCGAAGTGATCAAGAATAAAGTGTAAAAATATCGACGACAGACTTTTATAATTATTAGCTTTCAGAGTTTGTTAGCCTGTCCACTCAGACGAAGCATTTAAAGGAAAATGGATATCAGAAGTTGTCCCCTGAACTTTTTCTTTACATCTTGGTTTATTTAATGATGCTTTATCACTTGCTTAGGTTATATTATGTTAAATGGTAGGATGAAATGAAACAGGAATTTGGAGATATGTGGGACGTAAACGGTCGTTGCTTATTTAAGGTACTGAATAAAACCAAGGGACAAGGTTCATTACTGGGATCTTCAAAATAAGAATCAACAGTACAACGTCCTTTTGAACTGCAACATTTGTCTACTGCATTTCTGTCTATCACAAATTTCAGATACATTTGTCTCCATCTGCACCACTGAAGTAAACAGTTTTCTGGATATTTTCCATCGTTTAATAAATAAAACCATAAAATCCATGATGTTTCAGAGATAGGGATTATTTCTATTGATTGGGCCCAACTGAGTAGGTCTACCTGAAGATGGACATAGAGTCCCATCTCCAAAACGTCGTGGATTTTGTGATTTTAATTATTAGACGATGGAAAATATCCAGAAAACTTTTACTTCAACAACGCACCATCGTCACAAACTTTTAGAATTGAGTACTTCTTGTTGCAGGTTTATGCATTGCGGGAATAACAGTCGTGTTAGTTGGCTGCAGGATACGCGTGGTCAGAAGGCGACTGCGACGTGGTGGGAAATCTCCCTATGCAC
>NW_019059799.1:222360-235145 GCF_000696155.1 Zootermopsis nevadensis
AAGGATCCTGTTCATATGGACCTGTCGTCAGACAGAACACTAAATAATAATAAGATGAGGTGGTCTAGGCAACACGGAGTTTTCCTACGGGGGCTTCCCCGGTTTCTTCGTGGCATCCCAACAATTACTCCATTTACACACAGAAGAAGGCAATGGCAAACCCCTTCTGGATCATCTGCCAAGAACGTATATGAACAGGTCCCAGTCCGAGAAAAGGATGGAAGGATCCTGTTCATATGGACCTGTCGTCAGACAGAACACTAAATAATAATAATAATAATAATAATAATGGTTACAAAGCTATTTTGTCGCACAAGACAGCGCCTTGTGATCATGCCATAATTTCCACGCATACATTTGCTAACTTGTTATTATTCTGAGGCAATACTGATTCTGTACCTGCCTGCTACTGGCTTCAAGAAGGCTGTGGCCACTTTCGCCCACATCATTTACAAATATCCTATCATTTCCCTTTTGACGATATATAACTTTTGTAATTGACACATCATCATTACACACACACACGTTTCTTCAAGAAATATAAGCACATTCTTATTTCAATCTCTCTAATTCCTTTATGTTCTGGTAATTCCACGATGCACCGTCCCTCATGACATGTGAGGCAATAGTTTCCAATTTATCTTTTATATCATTATATTTTATTATTCACACAGAACCAAAAAATAAGTCGTGTATAAAATGTCATACCATTTGCAATTAAGAAGTCGACTACTCAGAAATTTTGTGGATATCGAGATGTAATACGTATTTGATAATGACAGTAACAAATCAGAATTACATTCCCGAAAGAGCTAAAAACAGATTAAATTCAGAGAATGTTTGCTATGAATTTCTTCTCCTCAAAGTATAAAAATCTATAATAACACCTGTTACCCCCTAAGCAAGTACGGAATGGGGTGTCGATCATAATTTTCAGACTTAAGAGGGAGAATGAGGCAACTTTTTTACATTTCCTAAGTCATTCTTACATCACGAAATGAAGTAGGATGAGATTTGCCGAGTATAGAAACACACGTATAATATCGAATTTGGACTGAAAACAATAAAATTTTATACTTTTTTAAAAAAAATAAAACTTTTAATATAAATTAATAAAGATCTGTATTACTGTACCTGAACTTTTCAAGCTGACACTAAGCTAAGAGAGCCAATTAGCTGACTTACTGTTCGCAGTCTCGTGTCAAACGGGAACTTTGTCTCGAGTTCCGTCCTCCTTCCAAATTCCTTTAGGTTGCACTTTCCATGAAGTCTACTGTTATTCTTGTTCTATTTCCCTTGAATTCTTTGTATAATTTTGTTTTAGGAAATAAATAATTTAATAAAATTTTCTCTTTTTCTTTCATCAAATTTCTGTCCTAATACCTTAAAAGTTAACAAATTATATAAAATAAGATGGTAAAGTTGCGTCATATTGTGATATAATAAGTATATATTAAATCTTGTCCGTCTAATCACAATAATTCTTATTAAATATTAAAATATTACAATAATTAACATTTAAAATATTCTCTTATGTCTTCTCTGGGAGTACTAAAGTAACTGGTTAAGTGGCAAATTTGCAGACATGTGGTTCCATGTTTTATGATCAATATGTATACAAGAAAATCATACGAACTGCTTCCAGACTTTGTAGTATGTTACAGTTCTTTAAAGACTATAAAATTCTGAAATTCAAATAACAAATGTCAGATTCCTTTTTTTTAGCAACCAGAGAGGGCATTCAGAAAACTTTAACATGTGTGTTATGGTAGAGATGCCAGGGTTTTGTGATAAACAGGAAGAGATCATGTTAGTACAGAAGTTTAACTAGAGCAGTCAGTGTTTAATTACAGACTGGCAAAATGGCATGACAATGAGGAAAAAATTATGTTGGATTAGGAAGCAACAAGGGCAGCCAAGACACACTTACAAAATCTTGACTATAAAATATTGGCCAACAGCTTAATTATATAATTAATGGAGACCCAGGTAGTTGGGACAGACTAGGCAAGTCAAGGCAAGAGAGTTAAATCAATATCAGATGGACCTATGAGGTCAGTCTTAGCATTGGCAATGAGATTCAGCATGGAGCAGTTGTGGAAACACAATCAATTATCTATTTTGATGGCTGATATTTGGGTTGTAACACCATGTAGTCTGGTAGAACTACCAGACTACACAATGCTACAACCCAGAAGATAGCCATCTTCATACTCACCACTGAGAACTTCAAATCCTAATTATCTGCTTTGTTTTCTGTTTCACAAGTGGGTCCTCTACTGACTGGAGCTTTGAGCAGCAATTAGGGGGAGATAAGAACACTTATTAAACTTTAAAAGCTATGTGTCACAGCTTATACAGTCCAGCTGGACATGTGTCATAGCATCATACCACTAAACCATTAAATACAGAACTGAAACTTATCATGCGGTCTCAAAGTACAGCGATTTTAATCTCCTACCTTTGATAAAGTCAAGGAAAACTTATGGGACTTTGAACAACATCTAAAGAAAGGTTCAATCAATGGAGTACAAGACTGAGGGTCACAGTGCTGTGTAGTCTGGTAGAAATTTACCAACATTTCAGAGGTTCATGCTGCCTCCGTCATCAGAGTATGAAGATTTCCGTCTTCTGGGTTGTTGCGCTGTGTAGTCTGGTCGATATTAACCGACGTTTCAGAGGTCATACTGCCTCCATCATCTGGTGCATCGTTAAAAACAGTCTCTGCCTTCATTTCTTGCTGGTAGTCAACTTAGGTGACATCCATCTTGAATGAGTCTGGTTTAAGTTGCCCACGTGGATTTTGGGGGGTTTTTGCCCCACTGCAGTCTACTTGAGGTTGCAAACACTTTCTGGTTTTGACGTTCTTGTATTTTGTACACAGTTTGAGTCTTATAATTTATTTGTAATTGTTCATTTTGTGCTGCATTTTAATATTATTCTACTCCTCGTCTGATCCACGTACCTATCAGAAAGATCACGCGGACACACGAAGATTTATCCCACCTCTGTCAAGGTTAATTAATTTCATACTTAGATAATATTTTTGGGGACCATCGGCGTGAATTTTGACGTAAATTGTTCAACGATTGATTAGAAACTGTGCATCTGTTGGTTACTGAAGATTAAGTCTGTAATTCAGTTCAGAGGGAAGTATTATATATCATTCGCATTGAATTTAATACGCGAATGAAATAAGTTGGGCTAATTAAAATGTGTTGATAAGAAATCGGTAAACATTTATCTGATTTATTTAATGTTCTAAATAATAGGAGCCTCGTGACTACCGATTTTCAACTCTGCTTTAGAATTTATCAATACGAAGGCTCGAATAAACAGATGGATTGGAACTGATTGAGGCGCGTGTTAATTTTAATGGACGAAACCAAAAATATTAAAAATAAAATCACGGAAGGTGTACTAGTTCCTTGAAGCACGTGGTCTAGAAGGAAGTATAGAGAAAAATTCTTGTCCTTGTCCCATTAGAAGACTACAGGTCAAAATCATTATACGAAGGCAACCAAATAAAAATTTTAAAAATACAAAAAAAAATTAAAACTTCTTGGTATGACGGTAACAAATGAGAACTGCAAAATAATTTCGAAAAATGCTTGATATCATTCAATTTAGAAAATTTTATCCTTGTGTTTGCAAAAAAAAATATAAATAATTAACAAATAAATCTCTATAACGTTATCTGTTGCTCTGTGTGGGTATAAAACACGGTCTCTAATGTTAAATGAATTGCACGGATTCACGGCGTTCAAGAATACGAGAATATTTAAACCTAAGAGAGATGAAATAGCGGAATGCTCGAGAAAACCGCGTAATGATGAGCTCCAAAGTTTTTACTCTTTACGAAGATCAAATTAATGAGGTTTAGATGGACGAGGCATTAGTGAGCATGGGGAGATTAGAAATCTGTACAAAGTTTTGGTTGGGAACTCTGAATAAAACTTCTCAATTAGGAATTTTATCCACGAAGGTAGGCAGTTAGTTGGTTAGTTAGTTACTTTGCAACAGGAATTAAGCAGCATTTGTAAAAAAGTTTAAATAAATTGTCTTCGTTTATAACCTTTTCGTGTAGACGTCTAGAAAAATCCGAGAAGCCGTAATATTAAATTCTTCCATTCTCCACAAACCCTGTCTTTCGTGGTTTAATATTTTAATAATATTACGTAAAGAAATTTAGCAACTCTCGGAACGACAACAAAATAAGTTGAAATTAATGGAAATGAATTTTCTAAGAAGAGCGGATGGAATTTCCAGAAGAGAGAGAGAGTGGATTATAGAAATCATGAGGATGGATCGAGATATAATTGAGGAGACAGAGTCACGTGCAAAGGATAGAGGAGGAAAGATTATGAAATTCTTCATCACATAATTTTTTCCATTATTCCAGTATAAGAGTTACCTATTGTCATATGCTGACGTCCGCCATTCGAGGTGATACTGAATCCTCCGCCTCCATCTTCGATGTAAGGAATATCCGCGTCATCTAAGTTCAACGCAAATGACGTGCCACTTGTTCCGCTGGGTACCGGGATCTTAAGGCTGGCTGTTATGACGCCTCCTCCACTCCCGCTGTCCGAGAGCTGCGGGGACGACTGTCTTCTGCAGCCGTCGTCATTAACCTCGTCGTAAAACCCCCGTTCCAAGAGATCGCCCGTTGTCACAGCGTCGCCATCATTAATAGAAGCTGATCTCATTTTAGCCGCGGTTTCAAGATGCTGTTCAGGCAGAAACGAGCTTTTCTGATAACTCGACAATGAAATCTGGGATGCTGAAGTAGATGACGCGATGCCGAATCCGGTTTTAGGTAAATCTATCTCTCCGTCTGGTTCTACTTTCTTCCTAGAACTCGGTTCTTCCTTCCAACGTTTTTTAGAAGACCGCTCTCTTCCACGATCACGGTCCTTGTGTCTGAAACAGAATTTTATAATTGCAACTGATGAATGGACCGTCTTCAGGAATGTCGTACTTTGTAGTCTGGTAGATGTTGCCTGCTGTTTCGGAAGTGCTTGTTACCTACATCATCAGGGTACTGACGACGGTGGCGGAAATTACCCGTGATGAGTCCTACCAACGAAAAGTTGGGACCCCGCAGATGCTCAGGAACTTGAAGAACGGATCGTTCCCAGTAGGAGATACAGAAAATCCAGTACAAAGAGATCATGAATGACTGGAATTATGATGCCATCTGTACACTTACATAACTTCTGGTTTTGGACTTAGAAAATTTAAATTGCTCGGTTTTTGATGTACAGAGCGTATCGTAAAGTGTAACAAAGTTACTGTCATTAAAAACATTACGATACTGAAATTTGAAAAAAAAAAATCTAAAAAAAACTATTATTACGCTACATTCAGATACAATTTTAAATCTAATGCAATAACATAAAATATATACGAGTACTTCCAAATGACCTTTGTGACTCATAATTATAAACACTACAACGTCTTTAGAGCTGAAGGAACAAACCTTGGTCTCATGGACACATCAGGACCACCCATCCCAGCTGTCTCATGCAGAAACTCCTCGCGTGACCACACCCGACGTACAGTTCTTAGCTGGTCTTCAGTCTCACTGAATGTGGTTGCCAGCTGATGTTCGCTGCCAGTCTGCGTTAGAGTTCTTGGAACGGATGGCGTCTCACCACACACGCCTTCTGCGACAGTACCCTCAAGTTCATCGACCAACCTGTAGTTGGGCGAAGACTATGGGTACTATTTCGACAATGATAGATTTTACCCCTAAGCAGTAATACTTACCTCACAGACCCTTTAAAAAAATTAAGTCTGTACGTCTGTAACGACTGATTTTAAAAAAAAAATATATAATAATTATTTTAAAAAAAGTTAAACTGTCTCACACAAAGTTAGAAATGTGTGAACACGGTAACAATTCTGGTGTGTCCACCACAATTTTCTGTTGACCTTTATAAATATGACCACTGACATCAGAGTTGTCTGAGGTCAATGACCTTTGCGCGAACATGACATCGCAGGAATTTTCCACGTAGCCGAGCAGCTATTCAACACTTTCGAACAGAAGGCGTCCATCTAAAGTGTCCATTAATGTCCGATTTTAACCTAAATTTGAATGCATCAATAAATTTTAGTAATTACTCTTAACTCACATACGTAAGAAAACCTAAAATTTTAAGTAATTCTGATCAATTTTGTACTTACTCATCCCCAAGATATCCTCTTCTCCTCAGTAAGTAATCTAGTGCGTCAGGATGGCTGTCCATCATATGAATGTAAACTTCGTCCAGTAGTTCTGCTGGAATCTGTCAGAACGAAACTATCTTATAATAAATATACCAGGTAAATCGTTAATCGTTCTCATTTATCACCGGATGTACAAAGACAGAAAAATTCTAGGCTACCAGATTATTATTCTTAGAACTCATGATATATAGAAGTGATACATTGATATGAAGTATGAATAAAAATTACGTAAAATCACTTCTCTGCTTAGACGGACTATGGCTAAAATCCAGAAGGCCACAGCGCGCTCTACACATGTCTCTTCGATTCAAACAAATGACTCGCTCAAAACTTTCTACTCGAGGCTTCCAAGCAGCTGCAGAGTAGCTAAAGAAAAGGTGTGTTGTGGTAGTACTGTCCACAGACCAGGAGAAAAGCCCTGCGGGTGGAAGTCGTTTCTGGGGCGGTGCAAGGGGGAATGTTTCTTATCGGGTGGACTAGAGTGCTGCTAAAGTGAGAGACACCAAATAAGACAAAGAGAGAGCCAGTTTTCAAAATACATTAGGTTTAAGAATTTTTATTTTTTTAAATAATAGACAATGGTTAATGCCCTACTAAAGAATCATAATAGTGCTACTGCACCAATATGAGAAAAGTTGAGAATGATAAAACACGGACCAGAGAGCCATAGAAGAAGAATAATAATAATAAAATAAAGATTAAATTAAATTTATAAAAGTAAAATATCAGTACCTAACCTAACCTAATATTTGGGTTTGTTTGGAGAAATCTGAACGTAAGTCATGGGATTGGTGATGTTAGCTTCTGAGTACCTGGAAGAGTTCTTTATTGTGGTCAATCATGATCCTGACGACATTGATGACATCAATCCTTTCCTCCGCTCGCTCCGTGCTCAATTCTTTGTTGTTTCCTGGTTTTATACAATGAAGTATATTTGGCGCAAATACTGTAGCTAAATTGTTGGAATCCATCTTGTTCCCGGACAACTCTCCTGTTAAACGACGAGAAAGATAATGTAATATAATGGGAAGACGTTTCACGTAATTAATATTTAAGTTTAGAGGATAAAATTTACTTTCTTTTTCTCTCGAAACCTGTGACTAAACAACTTCTAATCAGAATAAATCTGTTCCTCTGTTCATTATCATTTTAAAAAAAATCCACAACTGATTTGGTACGGACACGTGCAAAGGATGGAGGAGGAAAGGTTACCAAAGAAGACTATAAAATGGCAACCAAAAGAGAGAAGGAAGAGAGGGAGACCGAGACCAGGATGGAACGACAGAATTACAAGAACTATGATAGAGTGGAGTAAAAAGGAAGATGTTTCGAAACCTCAATCAAAGCCTCGGACAGACGGACGTAACAGAGGACCGAATGGAAGAGGAGAATTGAGGAGGCCATGGAAAGAAGAAGAAGAAGAATAAGGAGGAGGAGACAGAGGAGGAGGAGAAGGAGGAGGAGGAGGAGACGGAGGAGGAGGAGGAGGAGGAGGAGGAGGAGGAGGAGGAGGAGGAGGAGGAGGAGGAGGAGGAGGAGGAGGAGGAGGAGGAGGAGGAGGAGGAGGAGGAGGAGGAGGAGGAGGAGGAGGAGGAGGAGGAGGAGGAGGAGGAGGAGGAGGAGGAGGAGGAGGAGGAGGAGGAGGAGGAGGAGGAGGAGGAGGAGGAGGAGGAGGAGGAGGAGGAGGAGAAGAAGAAGGAGGAGGAGACAGAGGAGGAAGAGAAGAAGAAGAAGGAGGAGGAGGAGGAGAAGAAGGAGGAGGAGGAGGAGAAGAAGGAGGAGGAGGAGGAGAAGAAGGAGGAGGAGGAGGAGAAGAAGGAGGAGGAGGAGGAGAAGAAGGAGGAGGAGGAGGAGAAGGAGAAGTGCACAAGAAATGTAGCAGGTTTCATAGTAGACTAATGTGACATTGCCTGTTTCATCTTTGTAATCTCCAGCATTTCGAGCGACAGTGACAAGGAAGTTTAGCAGAGCCCAGAGGGTGTCTCTATTTGGAACTGGAAGCAGTTGAATGAGATGCTGAAGAGCTTCAAATTGCAGGCGTCTGTTCCGTATCTCTGAAACAGAACACAGTATTTCAGTACACTCTCTTCAGAAATTTGAATTACAGACATTACATAAAATTTCCCCTACGGCAGACATGACTTTTCAGTTTTGTTACTTCAATACTTCTTTCATGCACGCTTTCTTTTTCAGTAAATCCATTCCAACTGCTCTATTTAACAATGAAGGGGATTCTGTTTCATCGTCAAACTGTTGATTATTATCCGGAATTCCAGGGTACTTCAGTACTTCACCCTGGCACCAGTTAAAAAATCTGTCCCACTATACGCCATGTAGGCGCTTTGGGGGAGACGAGGTATGGCTCCCACTCATTCTAGACCTCGGCACTAGATGGGGGTGAGTGGTCAGCATCACGCCCGGCCGTGCTTTACCCCCAGGAAAGGATCCCGGTACCCACTCGACAGGAGGCTGGGTGGGCCCCAGAACCGGTCTGTACGCAGAGGCTGGAGGATAAATTCTCTTCCCCCGTCGGGGATCGAACCCCGGCCGTCCAGCCCGTAGCTAGTCACTATACTGAGCACCAGTTAATTAACCTTAATATCATATATATTTTAACACAAATGGAAATGAAAATGGAATAAATTTCTTCATTTAATAAAAAGAGAGGAGCTCATGAAGGCATAGACTATCGAGGAAGATGCCATGAACTGCCTTTCTATTAGGATAAATCTTTCCAACTCAGAGAAATTTACTAATAAATAAGCGTACTTCTCACTCAAGTTATAACGCACTGCAAGTCAATAGAGAGATGTTCCATACTCCAATTTAGCCTTGACAATTTATTGCTAATGTAAATCTTGTAGCTAGAAAATTAACATTTACTTTTAGAAATGTAGAAAACCACAGATTTGAATATAGGCTATCTCTGTAAAACACTTCATTACTACAAATTATTTATTAGCCTCTGGCTACTGCATAATAAGTACAATTCTTCAGATTCTAAATACCATACAATAACTGCTGTCGATGTCGTCATGAGTCTGGGAAAGGAAAGCCAATATCAGAATTTTCTCTGGTAGCCAAGCTGGCGTTCATAAAGGTCTCGTCTTTGAAAGAAAAACGTGTTTGTAACTAGAGGGTTCTTACTTTGTGTTTGAACAAACGCTTGATAGAGGTCCCTGCAGAGTAGAGGATCTGGTAGGTCCCTGAAGAATTCTTTGAGCAATGTTGCCACATCATGCGGACAATTGTCCTCTCCAAGACAAATTTCCTTCCCACAATCAAAGTCCTCACGAAGCTGTAATGAAAACATGACAGATACATGACGTGTCCAGGGAACTAAACCCCTCACTAAATTATGTGTGCAGTATTCGAAAATGAAACATTTGCTACGTGACTTTAAAAGTTTATACACCGTCGTAAAATACATTTTAATAAAACACAATACGACAGAAAAATTTGAAAAAAAACATAAAAAATTTAAATATTACTGTGCTGTTGTCCAAGTCATACATCAGCTGCCTGGTAACACGGAGTCAGTACTGAATCTTACGATCCTGAAGAAAATCTGGTAAGAGGAGGAATGTGTATTTAAAGTTCTAATGTTTTAATGTATTGTTTTCAATTAAGCGGGTTATATTTATAATACGCAGAATTGAATGTTTGTAAAATATGTTATATATTGTGGATCCGTTCAGAGAATTTTGCAACTGATATAAATGATTCAATACGACTCTCTTCTGTCAGTTCGTTTATCAGCCATTCAAAAATATCGAGGAGTAAACAAACTAGCATAATTTCATTTCTGAAATGACGCTCTAAATCACGAAGTTAAGGAATAAATTAAAGACAATTCCATTATAAAATATAAATAAGTACGAGTCAGTCTTGTTTTTGTTCTTTTGGTGATTTCTATCAATGTACGAGGTATTAGGCATGTTAAAAGTCAAAGTATCATCATTGCATAAAGACTAATAAAACAGATGGAATATAAATGCTGTTAATATTTATTTTGAGTCAAATTGCAACTGTTTTTACTATACGACTTCACCTCATATTACTGGCAAGAACAAATCTTGAACTCGCAGGTTTTTAATAACGATTACATACATATTTTAGGCGAAATACATTTATTTAGTATACAGGCCTGTGAAAAATATACCTTATTACAGAATGATATGTTTTGTTAAATTATTTAAATCAAAAACATTAAAATTTATGTGCTGTTTACCGATATTCCCGTGTAATCATATTATTTACCAAACCACCCCTATATAAAAAAGTAGAGCTCGGGGCAGTACATTAATATTTATTGCCTATAAAACTGAGTGACATAAATACTTCCGGTCGTGGTCCATCGAGGGAACAATCAGAAACTGTGCCGAACAGAGGGAGAAGTCGTCTACAGGGGCGTTTCGCGTCTCTTCTTATCTCCCCGAATGAAATCTAAATTTTCTACCCGCGAAAACTTCAGATCCTACCTTTACAAATTACATCAAATTTATTATAATGAGAGTGTAATATAACTTTTAATGTCCAGGGTTGATGAAGTGGGATCTTCACTATTGGGACGGACAGATATTTTTATTCGGGGAAGTTTTGGGGTCGTCTGGAAGTGACCGCCGGCTGGAGACGACTGTGTTAAAATTATGGTATGTTTTATTTTAGATTTACTTTTATTTTATATTATTTTTATTTATATTTTACTGCTACTTTCTAACTATAATTTATATATTTTGCATTTTATTCTCTAAATTCTTTTATAAATTCTTTCAAATTCTTTAGTGTTTCTTTCAATCTTCTACTTACAGACCGATATGTACATCTGATAAAATTTAAGAAAAGACAACACCTCGCCCAAAATTGAAAAACAAATGGCATGAAACATCACCAAATGGAATCATATTTGAGTTTTAAGTTCGTAAATATATTACACCTGATGATGGTTTTATAAAAACTGAAACATGTTGTGTAAAGGATGTTCCAAAATGTAAATCGATCAATCGATATGGAACATCAATGATATTTTATTATCTTAATTATAAGAAATTTTAAATATTGTGATAAGACGGATTAAAATAAATAAAATTATTATAAACTTAATTTCCTCACAAGTTTAGGACAGTTTTAGCTGCAGGTTTAAAAAGCATGGGAATTGCACTACAGATCTCCTATATTGGAGTCCCTCTGCCTTTATCGTCAGATATGATATAATCTTCAGCAAAATTAATCATTTGCAAATGCGACCAAAGCTTTTCAAACAGAATACCTCGTGTAAGATATAATAAATAAAATGAAAAGTCGAGTTTACTTTCTTCGTTCACACAATAAAGAAGCTACTTAAACTCGCTCACTAATGTGGGATTCCCAGTCCTTCATCTTCCTCTCATCAGATTGTCGATGCAAACAAACTCTATTCCTTGTTTTTGTCCTGATAAAAATCAGGAAAACTTCAAAACTTTTTAAAAAATAAAATATTGTAATTGCGTCATATTGTGATCCGTATATTAAAATATATATTAAAAATTATAGTCATTCACAATTATAATAATAAAATAATATTAAAAGGTTTAAAATATCATTTTAATACACTACTAGTTTCGGCTGCATTCAGCCATCGACGGGTGTATGTATTATAAAATCAGTAAAATAAAAAAAAATAAAAAAAATAAAAAAATAAAAAAAATAAAAAAAATAAAAAAATAAAAAAAAAATTAAAAAAATCAGTAAAAATCAGTAAAATGGTAAAATGGTGATAGGTTTATAATACATACACCCGTCGATGGCTGAATGCAGCCGAAACTAGTAGTGTATTAAAATGATATTTTAAACCTTTTAATATTATTTTATTATTATAATTGTGAATGACTGTAATTTTTAATATATATTTTAATATACGGATCACAATATGACGCAATTACAATATTTTATTTTTTAAAAAGTTTTGAAGTTTTCCTGATTTTTATCAGGACAAAAACAAGGAATAGAGTTTGTTTGCATCGACAATCTGATGAGAGGAAGATGAAGGACTGGGAATCCCACATTAGTGAGCGAGTTTAAGTAGCTTCTTTATTGTGTGAACGAAGAAAGTAAACTCGACTTTTCATTTTATTTATTATATCTTACACGAGGTATTCTGTTTGAAAAGCTTTGGTCGCATTTGCAAATGATTAATTTTGCTGAAGATTATATCATATCTGACGATAAAGGCAGAGGGACTCCAATATAGGAGATCTGTAGTGCAATTCCCATGCTTTTTAAACCTGCAGCTAAAACTGTCCTAAACTTGTGAGGAAATTAAGTTTATAATAATTATTATTTATTTTGATCCGTCTTATCACAATATTTAAAATTTCTTATAATTAAGATAATAAAATATCATTGATGTTCCATATCGATTGATCGATTTACATTTTGGAACATCCTTTACACAACATGTTTCAGTTTTTATAAAACCATCATCAGGTGTAAAAGATTTACGAACTTAAAACTCAAATATGATTCCATTTGGTGATGTTTCATGCCATTTGTTTTTTCAATTTTGGGCGAGG
>NW_019059799.1:288507-304670 GCF_000696155.1 Zootermopsis nevadensis
GTTTTGCCATTGCCTTCTTCTGTGTGTGCATGGAGTAATTGTTGGGATGCCACGGAGGAAAACTCCGTGTTGCCTAGACCACGGCCTTGCCCAACACAAGTTATAAATTCGGGCACCGCCGGGAATCGAATCCGAGACCCCAGGATTACAAGACCAGCGTTCTAACCGCTAGACCACCGTGGCTTTTATATTAAAATTATCTAAGAATAAACTTTTCACCTCGAAGCAAGGAATTTTAAACTGCGTTTACCTTATCTTCGTTTCAGCGTATTTCTATTTTTACAAACGTTTATTGCAATGTTCCGCGCTTGATTCTTATTATAACACCAAATTTCTTTCTAATTTTAAAGCACAGAAAATCCATTAAAACAGCCAATTCCAAATGATGTACTGCTGACTCCTCTGTGCTGCTATTCTAAATGTCATAGGTTTAAGTTTAGTGAATATCGGGTTGGCCATGATTATGAAATGGCTGTGTTAAGAATAACCTCTTCTACGCGAGCATCGTCATGAGACTGAGATACATAATACGGCCTACCTCTAAAAAGTGGGGTCGTTCTTGACAAACTAGTACACTCAGCTACGCAAGAAATTCTGTGGTTTCTATGGAAACCAAAGTTTCTTAACTGCTTCCTCAAGACCTCCGCCGCCGTTGGTCCTGACCGTGATATACGCGTAGACGCCTCTACCCACAGAGTGACAGAGCGCCATCTCCACAGCCTCTAAAATAAAGGTTAGAATTTCCGACGCATTTCTCGAAAAAAATTTCTTCTCGCCTCCGATGCCAGCAGTCACAGTTCGAATCCAGACTCGGTCTAGGCATCTGGCGACAACGTAAACGTTGATTGTTTTGTAAGAATGTAAGGCGACGTCACTGAAGGAACAGCCCCGAGGCGTCACTTTAGTTAGTTAAAGGAACTATTCTCTCTGTGAGGGCCTGAGTTCGCTCCCAAGGTAGTTCATGCTCCTAGTGAAAATGACGCCAGTGTACTCATGTGTTGTGCGCTATCATCAGTAGCCATCAATGTATTTGTGTAAGGTGGATTATTTTCTGACAAGACACGCCATGACACCTACAACCTGGTCGTAATCGACTTCTGTCGAGTTCCGTTCAACAAAAACGTCCGAGACCTGACGATGGTCGACGCGAAGCGTGCACTTCCAGGACGGCAGGAGACAGCACAGCGCCACGCGAATCCACCGGCAAAGACCGCGAAACCAACCGCGACATCGAGAACCAGACGAGAGTTCGACGACCTATCCTCGACATTATCACGACGGTACCGCGGAGGTACGAGGTGCGATCAGAAAGTTTCAAGACTGCGCCTATAAAAACCCGTACACTTATCTCAGGTATTAAATTCATCCATCACCCTCGAAGTAGTTCCCCTGGGAGTGAACACAACGATCCCAGCGCCGCTGCACTACACTTTGCAATAAAATAGTCTGAAGGAATTGTAATGTCCACAACATTCGGTGTATGCAATCTCTGCGGGTGAAACAGCGTCGTTGACATTGCTACCAACATAATATATTTAGAGAAGGAATTTATGCAGATATAAACGTCAATAAGACAGTATAATCTGAGGCTATCACCGCGGTGAGTCTGTTACGCCCTGATGATGGACGCAGCAGGGATCTCTGAAACGTCGGTAAACTTCTACCAGAGTACACGGCGCTATAACCCAGAAGACAGCCATCTTCAGATGGATGTAAATATAAAAATATTATTAAGCGGTGAAAACAGAACGTACCACAGACCGTGAGTAATGTAATCAACACGGAAGTAATGTTAGGCAATGTGGTGGATGATAATAACGGTGGCGTTCGAGACGTCATCAGAGAAGAGAAGAACGCTAGCCAGGGGTTACTTTAACAAGTTGACCGCGGAAAGTCGTCGTTAGCAGCTGAAATGGAAGCCTCCACGGGGGGGATATTTCGGAAACAGCGGAAAAAGAGAGAAACGAGAAGCAGCTTCTATCAGAATGTTTGGTTATTAGAGGAAACGGTTGATAAAGAATGCAAATATTTGGATAAAAAGCTGGAACAAACACCAGTTGATGGCTGTAGACGGTGCTCGAAATAGAATAACCTCATTTAAAAGCAAATTAGTAGAACAAACTTTATCCTGGGAGGAAGAAACCGTTAACAAAATACCAAGCAATGAGCAGAAGATCAGAACTTTCCAGAACAAGCTAGGAGGAATTAATAAGAGCACGCCACAAGACACAGAAATGTTCGACCCTCCACGGCTTCCACTCCCATGCATGCCAACTGTACAAATGTAAATGACACGTTTGGAACGGATCGCCACCAAACTTAGACACATGTACCAACCGCTTCCGGTCACTTTAATTGCAACAGATGAAACTATCATTAGCGATGACTCCACTGACAGGGCACACGTGCGATTCTGTCTGGCATTGACCATGCCTAGACCCAGTGGAGAGGTCTGCACTTTGCACGATTTGAAATTCTTACGGCGGCGTGTTTGAAGATGGCCTTTATAACCATGATTACCGTCTTACATTGGCAGACACGCCTTATGGGACGCAACCTACCGGATTTGGCGGGCCCACCTCTAGTTTAGGTAAGGTAAGGATAGGTTAGGTTAGTTTAGGTTTGGTTAGTTTAGGTTAGGTTTGGTTAGTTTAGGTAATGTAAGGTTAGGTTAGGTTAGTTTAGGTTAGGTTAGGTTGTGTTAGGTTAGGTTAGGTTAGGTTAGGTTAGGTTTGGTTAGTTTAGGTAATGTAAGGTTAGGTTAGGTTAGTTTAGGTTAGGTTTGGTTAGTTTAGGTAATGTAAGGTTAGGTTAGGTTAGTTTAGGTTAGGTTTGGTTAGTTTAGGTAATGTAAGGTTAGGTTACATAACATTTAATGTCTATATACAGAGTGCCCTTGATAAAGTCAGAGATTAAATCACTATAGGAGTGAAGATACAAGGAGAGACGATATTGCAATATTGGCAGTGAGTGAACAAGACATTACAAATATTCTGAATAAGATAGAAGAGATTATGGGGAAGGAGTATAATATGAATATAAACAAAAGGAAAACTGAAGTTCTGGCTTGCAACAAGGATGGAGACGCGGATGCACGAATATCTGTAAACAATCAGATGATTGAGGAAGTCTGTGAATATATATATTTGGGGAGTAAGATCACTAAGGATGGGCGAAGCTGCAGAATTAACCAGGCAAAAAAATGCATTCAATATGAAGAAAAGGCCATTGACCTCGGAAAATATCAGTATTAAGACTAGGAAGATGTTATTAAAAACGTATGTCTGGATTATTGCGTTGTATGGGGGTGAAAGTTGGACGATGGGGACTGAAGAAAAGAAAAGATTGGTCTCCTTTCAGATGTGGTGTTATAGAAAAATATTGAAGATAAGATGGGTGGATAAAGTTATCGATGCTGAAGTATGCAGAAGAATAGGTGAGAACGGAAGTCTGTGGAAAATGTTGACTAAAAAAAGAGATGAACTGACTGACCACGCCTTACGACACGAAGGGATGTTAAAAACCATTATAGAAGGATATGTTGAAGGGAAGAAATTTAGTGGAAGATCCCGAGTACAGTACATAAAACAAATGAAAAGGAAGGCAGAAAGGAGATCGGAATGGAGAACTCCTGCAAACCAATCTTAGGATTGAATACTTAAGAATAAGAAGAAGGTATCGTTAAGTTATGTTAGGTTGAGTTGGGTTAGGTTAGGTTAGGTTAGATGAGATGGTTCGGTGAACGTAAAGGCTTAATTAATATTGTTAACGTTTTCGACAAATCTGGTAACGATGTCCAGGGGAATTTAGAAATAACATCCAAAGACCATTTTATATATACCCGGTAATCATTATTTTTTTTTGAGTCTTGTTTTAAATTGTCCTATGTCATAAAACGCCTCATATATTCAATTACTGACATAAATGTCTCACGTTTATTAATAAATCTTTGTCATACTTACGGCGTGACAAAGTGATGCAATCAAATGAATCATTTCAGAATCGCGATATTAGTATCGTGTGTGTGTGTTTGGGATATGTTACCTCCTTTAAAAACTGTAAACTGCGTGTGTGGAGGGTTGAGTGTGCATTGACAAAATGTTGATACAAAATATATGAAAGTCGGTGAATCGGTTGAAAGGGCAGACACACACGGACAGAATGGTAATTTATTTACTTATGAATAGAAAGTAGACTAAATACGACGTTCTTACCCCGCAGTTGGCACAAATATTCGTTCTGCAGTAATTTTAATTTAAACTGGACATGCCAAATGCCGAGCACTCCCACGAATACGGGGATGTACTGAAGACGTCAGAGCGTGCAAGTCACTTACCTGCGGCGTCCACGAGGAGGTGGCGGAAGACGTCGCACGGCTCTGGCTCTTGGACCGCGCCCTCCAGATCTTCTTGGCAACTCGACTCCCATGATGCACCACGCTGGACGAAGATTTTGATTTCTGCATGGCTCCTCCGACTGGAATAGCTGTAGAAGCAGAAGACTGAGTCATACCGGAAATCTCTTCACTGCCTTGATGTTGTTGCTGGTGGTGTTGTAAGCCGTGCAAGAGATTTGACAGGAAATTTTGGCCGGTGGAGAGTATACTGGAATGGGAATGATGAGGACTAGGTTTCCCAACCATGTGCACTGGAAGTTTCAAAATAATGGCGTCATCAGAAATTCCAGCCCCCTCCAAACTACTCCTAGAACTTGTGAACCTACTGCCTGACAGGTCGTCTCCTCCAGGAGACATTTCAGGGTCCGAGGAGATATCCTCACCCTTCAACTCTTTCAAAGCAGTTATCCAGCTCTCGTCAGGTTGGCATCCCTTGTTTAGCCCGTCGTCGTCACCCGGCATTGTGATCTCGCCTTTCGGCTTAATGTTCCTGAGGTTGCGGTCGTAATTTACGCGTTTGAAGCGGTCCACTTTATCGGCGTCCAAGCTCTTCTTGCGTGCCATCCGCAGATAACGCTTGATGGTGTCACTCACGCTTGGCGACACATCGTCGTTGTCAACACTGCTTCTCCGTCGCCCCGAGCCGCCCTCATTTGTGTCCTCCTTCCCCTCTTGAGCTGCAATTGCACGCGCCTTCTTCAGCTCGTCCTCTATAGCCACTAAGACACTTGCAGGAATCGGTTTCGTCTGTGTTCCCCTATTGACTGCTACTGATTCATACTTGTCTTCAATCTCTATCAGAGGTGGGGGTGAAAACGGTGATATATCTCTCGGATCCTTCGACAGAGACTTTCCCAAACACTTCCAACTCACTGTGCCCGCACTGTCTCCATAATCGTGTCCATCGCCCTTATATACTTCGTCGATATCCCTCCTGCGTCTCAGTGCAAATGCTGTCTGATCGGCTGACGTCCACAGGGGCAAAAACCCAGAGCCACCACGCACAATGCCTCCGGTTCTTCCCTTGAAACTTCTGGTCTGCCGTAGACCGAAATAGAGATTCTCAAGAAGCTTCCTATCTGTTAGTAGGTCGGTGATGATCTTCTGGCGACAAGTGGATTTGCTGTAGTAGCGTCGGAATGTGTCCAGTGTCATCCTCTCTTGTGTGTCAGCCTCGAAGGAGACTCTAGATGATGGGGAGATCGGCCTCTGTGCCGTGGCCCGTATACGCTCCTTAATTCTGTCTTCCTTTGTATTCGGTGAGTCAGAACGGTCTTCAAGTATGTTGCTGGTCGACAGATACTTCCTCAGCTGGTCTACCAGTCTCTGATAGTCGATATCGATGGCTTCATCGCCTGTTGAAAGAGTATCGACAGATTTTTCGCGTATGTTTAGGTACTTGGATAACGTCTCCATCAATTCTCTTTCTGTTTCCTCATCTTCGTTGTCCGGACTTGTTACAGTTGTTTCTGGAACTTCCAGGAGAGGATTTTCGCAACCAAAATATTGTCTCTGTCTGTGGGCATCAGAGCCAGATGACGATGGCCCGTACAGGAAATCATTTTTCAATCTCTGCAGGTCGAATCTTCTACTGGATGCCGATGTCTGCGATGTATCCGCCTCGTCAGCAGAACTAGCTTTCTCTCTGCAGCTACCACCGACCTTTCTTCGGTTCTTCCTATGGTGAGACCTGAATCCCAATGCCCCAGGATAGGAACTTTTCCTCCATAGCAGAAATTTTGGTTCACGGTGACATACCTCTTGGAAATATGCCTCTATCTTAGGAACATCTTCAGGTCGGTTCTGAGCACCTTCAGGAATGAGACGTCGGCCTGCATCCGCCATATAGCGCCATGTTTTTCGAGTCAGTAACCAGCGTTCTCGGTTCGGCCGCTTTCTTTTCTGATCCCTTGAGTTCGAGTCTCTTGAAGGCCCGGGAAGATTTGCCACTTGTTTCGACCTTCCCATATCTCTTCCCGATTCAATATCACCTAAAATCTCCAAAGCGTCTTCCTTATCACGTGACTTTGGACTTCTGTATGCCCTAATTTTCTTGTTCCGACGATCACCCATTTTTAATGAGGTTAGGGATCACGGGGTATGTAGTGGGAAGGGCTTAGGGTTAGATAAAAGGGCTAGGTTAAAGGAAAATAGGGAGGGTAACTTGCAAAGTACGAAATCGAAATTTGTCATCAATGTTATAGACTGTCTGGTGAATATTAGTTTGTCTTTCAATTTCTGAATTCCGTTTGCCGTAACTTTTTACAAAAATCTTATAATAATTTCACGAAATTCCTAATCATATTTTAATTCAGATAAAATATTTTCTTCACAGTTGCACCTCTAGACTGGCCTACATGGGGCCGCAGATAAATCTACTGTCACTTTGTTTTAGGGCCTCAACGAGGTCATTCTCAGTTCGTCGACTGTGGATTCTTACTCAGACACTAAATCTGCGAGCTTTATCGCTTCTATGACGACCTGCACAGGGTTTACGATGGAGCGGTTTCACTGATTATTTTCATTGCCCGCTTTTCTTCAACAGGCAATCACAATAGACCTCGGTAATTTAAAAATTCACCAAATAAGAAACATGTACTTCTCAAAAATATTTAAAATTGCCTGTCTAGTCTGTCGGCTCTGTCAACTAAACAACTATATTTTACGATTAGATCTTGGTTTTGAGTTCCCGTTAACATTTACGATTAGATCTTGGTTTCCACTGTTTTCCGCAGTTATCTTTTATAATTCCATACCCATCCTTAACAGACTGTATCGGACACAAATGCCCAAACTTTTTAATCTACAGGATATTTTCACTTATCACACTAAATATTTATCTTACAAAAATTAGGTTCTTTACACTCAAAGAAAAGGAACGTGTCAAAATGATATCACGAAATTAGCTCAAAAGTTTGTTTAATCTTCGCTAATAATTCTGAGCGATTTAAATAAAATTTTGGTTATATTATGGCGTTTAGCTACACCCCTCGAGGTGGTCACTGGATTAACTAGTCGCCTAGCGTATCCCAACAAGTATTTTGACATTCTGGCGTCTAACAACACGTCACCAAATTTTTTAAGAGACTGAAGCTTGTAGTATTTAAAATAGTAACGACTGATTCAAGCACACGAAACATTTACTCTAAAAACCAAATGTTGAATTTGTGCATGTTTGTTTTATATATGTATTCTTCCGTGCGGTTACATAAACCTGCACTACTTATCAGAATTTCACAACTCCGGTTAACGATGGATGCCTCCTCGTTATTTGGCAGCACTCCCTGAGTTCTTCAAGCCGTCGTCTGTTTTAAGCACAATGTTATTCTACGCTGGAGCTCCTATCTTCATTTTATTGAAGTTATATTTAAAAATAAATCATACGATGAATTTACAAAACTTTCCTCAGACATAAATATGTGTTATAATACCGTTGATTTGTACTATAAAAATTTAAACGTAAAAAGTTTCTCTAGCTTATTTTGATACTGAAAATTGTCATCGTTCTAAATTCCTGGCAGGTGCTTGAATACGAGCGGTCTTTTCTTGGCAACCAAAACTCGCGGTTTCAGAACCCTCCTCCCCTCTCAGTATTCCCTTCACATCTAGTTCAAATTTTTTAAATTAAAACTTTAAACAGCGTCTTCCACAAATGTAATAAGTCTAAAATTGTTTCTGTCTGTAAATCACGCAACGTTTAAAAGTTTTAGATGCTGTAACTAGACACAGAATGAAAAGACCTTCAACATGAGACACTGTGCGCGTAATTTAAATGTTTCTTAAGCTATGGAATGTTTCTTCAAATAAACCTTCGGAACACATCGACGCTAAAATTACAAGGCACGAAACACACTCCGGAATTGACGATAATTCTATGTCACTCCCTGCATTCTTCAGCACGTGGTATCAAGTATGAACTGTTTCAGAATTCAGCTTCAAATTTATAAATTCAGCGAATTCTTCTGCACACAAAACATTTCTTCAACTTTTATTTTCATTAAATTTAAACGTGTTTATAAAATCGAGGAAAGTTCGAACAGTTATTACTGTTTTACAGTACGCAATGCGTTAAAAGACTTCAGACGTAATCTTAAACTCTTCTAAGCACGAAGCGTTCAGTGAAATAGCTTGCCATGCCACGCAGTGAAGTTCAGCACAAATTTCTATGAAATATTGAACACAACGTAAACATCACTTTCAAAACAACATAGACGCACAACATCGGCGAATTCTAAACGGAACTTTCGATATTCGACGATCCACGTCTAAGTTACGACAGAAATCCGCTAAACCGCCACCGAACTGAAGTCTCACTGTCGGACGCGAGCCCTCGAGGGGGCTGACCAGTGCTCGCTCGGTCTTTCCGTCTGTACGAATTCTGACCGGAAAAACAAGAATGGTAGAAATAGGGAGGCGGAGGGCGGTCTTACTGTTTGTTAGTTTGTTAGTTAACGCGCTGTGCGTGTTCTCTCTCTCTCTCTCTCTCTCGCTGTCTTCCCCTTGGTGGTATAAAAATATCCCTGGTGAACGTTATTTGGCAAGCAACTCCGTGCCAGGGTTGTACAAAACCTGCCAAAGGCAGGTGAGCCCGTCGTCCATTACAGGTGTAACCAGAATCTTGTTACATTGATACAGACTGATCTATGAATTCATAGATCGATTCTATAACTGACATGTTTAGATGATCGTCTGAGGATTTATTTACGTTATTTAACAACCTTGTATCATGTCGCAAATGTTATGAGTATCGTCTTCGGGATGATAAATTCCTGCGTTTGTTTACCAACGATGTATCAACTATAAGATGTTCAAGGATTTGAGGTTTTCACGGTTCCTTCCATCATCAGGGCGATCGCCTTGATGATGGAGGCAGTATGACCTCTGAAACGTCGGTAACCTTTTACCAGACTACACGGCGCAACAACCCAGAAGACAGAAATCTTCATATTCATCGCCCTGATGATGGAGGCAGGATGACCTCTGAAACGTTGGTTAACGTCGACCAGACTACACAGCGCAACAACCCAGAAGACAGAAATCTTCATATTCATCGCCCTGATGATGGAGGCAGGATGACCTCTGAAACGTTGGTTAACGTCGACCAGACTACACAGCGCAACAACCCAGAAGACAGAAATCTTCATATTCATCGCCCTGATGATGGAGGCAGGATGACCTCTGAAACGTTGGTTAACGTCGACCAGACTACACAGCGCAACAACCCAGAAGACAGAAATCTTCATATTCATCGCCCTGATGATGGAGGCAGGATGACCTCTGAAACGTTGGTTAACGTCGACCAGACTACACAGCGCAACAACCCAGAAGACAGAAATCTTCATATTCATCGCCCTGATGATGGAGGCAGGATGACCTCTGAAACGTTGGTTAACGTCGACCAGACTACACAGCGCAACAACCCAGAAGACAGCCAACTTCAAATAAACAAACTTCAAGTTGATACAAATGATTTCAAACCCTTTTGTAAACTTCATGTTGAAAGAGTAATCTTTGGACTGATTTAGATTATTTTTTAGAGCTGTACAAATTCACAGATATTTTGAGAACAATGCTCGGATTTTTATATGTTAACGATGTATTAACATAGGCCTACATATGTTACAAATAACATTTTTCGACAGAACTGTGATATTCAGCGGTACTGTTGACAACTTGCATGCCTTACTCACGTGGTTCTCAACAGTTTATAATTAAAACATCAGTGGGTAGGCTATTCCGAAGGCCTGGGGAGTCCAGTTTCCAAATTGCCTGCTTCAGGTCACGGAAGGATCCCCCACCACCAGTACAGCTTTCCAACTTCGCTACGCTGCTAGTTATGAGCTGTCTTCTCTCGTCTGGGCTTTGGTGTTGCAACGTTTTCGTCATGAATTAGCGATAAGATGGTGACTGAACGCTGACCTCATGTTATAGAAGACGGTGGTTTATTCAATTTGAAAACATAAAGATTACTTAGAAACACAATTTAAAGACGCTGTATCAACTTGTACGTGCCAAACCTATGTTCAAATCTCTGCTATTTAAAGACGATGTATGAACTTAATAGGAAAAAAAAACGTAATATGAAATGGGAATAATCTGTTGCTCAGACATTGTTTAACATCGAATAAGACGTGAGAGAAAACTATAAAGATGGAATCTCTTATGTTTTCGTGTTCTGTCTTAAAAACTACATATTAAAATAATGTACGTTAAGCGATATAATGTAATAGTTATATTTCTATGAATGTTTAACCTCACTCTGAGGAAAGAACGAAGGACGAGGGTAATTAATGCGTCGACGAAAATAGAAAATGGAGAAAATCTCATAAAGAGAAGCTTCATCATTTGTAGTCTCCGCGTATAATATTATAAGATGATTAACCCTTTGAAGCCGAATCTCGTCTTCATAATATTTACGAATCTAGACCGTACCGCGAAGAAAACACTTCACTTAACCATTAGAAGTCGAATCAGGCGGTACCACATAAGATTTAACAAAAGAACATCCCGGTCAAAGCCTTAAATGATGGATGCTGAGATACAAGTCATATGGGAGATACAAGAGATATTGAGGCCACGTGGGGGGTAATAAGGACAACGGAGCTCTGGAAAGACGTCGTGGCTTGGGCCTGTTTCAGAAACTAAACCCAACCGACAACTAACATAACCAAATGAACTAACTTCGTGATGCAGAGATCTTCTTTAAAAGCTGGCAGTTGCTCAACCAACCCAGAAATTCTCCTGTTTTATTGAACCCGAATAATTATTTTCGTGTTCCCGTCAGCCACAGAAACTTATCCGATTTACACACTCCATTTGTTTAGTATCCATTTCAATATTATCGTCGCACCTGTGTCTATACCTCACAATTGGTCGGTACACTTTGGGTTTCCTTAATGACACAAATCACGCAGTCCTTCATTATGGAGTTTATTCCACATTCTCACATTCATCGCCCTGATGATGGAGGCAGTAAGTACCTTTGAAACGTCGGTAAACTTCTGCCAGACTACACTGTGTAACAACCCAGAAGACAGCCATCTTTTTTACACGTCGCTGTAAGAACGTAAAATCCAAGTTCCTTAAATTTCTCAAGCAATGAAATTAACGTCTTTCCAGACACGGATGTAAGAAGCTGGACAGCTCGTTACAAGGAAGGTTGCGCGATGTAGACATTTACAGGAAGTTATTTTCACTTTCTGCCAGCACTGCTCCTGAAACTCAGTGGATTAATGAACCACACCGCATCGAGTTCTGTCCGCATTTCGCTGTACGTGACATTTAAAAAGCCTATCTGTATGTCTAATACTCGCGAAAGTTGCCAGAATTAATGGGACGATGTATCGTTGTCCGCTCGACGCATTCCACATGCCGGAAACTGACAAAGTGTCCGCGTTCCTCTCAGAGGCATCACTCTCTTTCAGTCCTCATGCTACGTTTACACGACGAGAGTTGCAGACGGTCTCAAGTCAGGTGAATGGAAAGAGATATCGGAGGCCTGAGAGGTTCTTCCAACAGAACTAACTAACTAACTAACTAGATGGCTTACCGAACCCGAAGGTTCATCACCGAATTAACTAAAGCCCTCCACCGGACCCTGTCCTGGGCTAACAAAATCCAGTCTCCTTCAACTCCTGTCTCCCATAGATCCCGCCTGAGATTATCCTCCCATCTACGTCTAGGTCTCCCCAGCGGTCTCTTCCTCTCAGGCTTCCCAAATAGTGGACCCAACCAACCAGATGGCTTACGGAACCCGAAGGTTCATCACCGAATTAACTAAAGCCCTCCACCGGACCCTGTCCTGGGCTAACAAAATCCAGTCTCCTTCAACTCCTGTCTCCCATAGATCCCGCCTGAGATTATCCTCCCATCTACGTCTAGGTCTCCCCAGCGGTCTCTTCCCCTCAGGCTTCCCAACCAATACCCGGCGCACACCTCTTGTCCCATCCATGCGCGCTACATGCCCAGCCCATCTCATTCTTCTCGACTTAATCACCCTGACAATTCTGGAGAAGGTTCATCTTTATGCAGTTTTCTCCACGCCCCATCGTCTTCCCCCTTAGGCCCAAATATCCTCCTCAATCACCTGCAATCTGTGTTCCTTCCTCTGAGTGAGAGGTTCTCCCAACAGAGCGAAAATTTTCTCTACATTTCACCCTGAGGCACTGACAGTACGTATAAAGAGACAAAACGGAACTCTACGTGGAGATGATAATGAACTGAGAGCCGCCATAGGTCAGTGTGTTCGGAATGGCAGACGAACAACGTGTTACAGGAGCTGCAGTAATCTTAATTCTCTTGAAGAGGAGAAGACGGAGATCAATTTGGGTAAAGCCCTGGATTTCACGGTGTATTCGTGCCTTGTCAGGGAGTCGTGGGTGGAAGATCACATCCAGTCCACCATTTCTGCTCTCGCCAGAGTGGATAAAAGTTCATCTGTGTTGAACTTCGTACAGCACCACTATTCAAGAGTTTATTGTGGTCACGGGATCAATCTCTGTATGGTTTACACGACGACAGCTGACCTCAGGTAGCTCATTCCCTTTTCTTTCTAAAGTGACTAAGGAAAATACCTGCTCTCCATAACTCCTAACAGTATTATATAAACCCTCGCCTTATAAACGTAGCATTAAAATGGGGATATTAACCCTTTGAAGCCGACGATCGTCTGAATAATATTTAAGGATTCAGTCCGTACCGAAAAGAAAACACCACGCCTTACCATTACGAAGACCAGATGGCTAATGCTGGTTAATGAAATAATCGCTGTTTACACTGAGAATCATACGAAACACAAATTAAGAGCTACTGGAATTTAAAGGTCTAACGATTCTTTTCAGTCGTGTCAACTGAGTAGTAGTTTAGCTGATTGCATTCCGGATGTACACGGTTCGAGTCCAGTCTGGATTCCGACCCGTATCTTTGGTTTCCCTGTCCATCTAGGCAAGTGCCGGGGGATACGAACGTGCTACAGTCATGAGAACTTAGCTGCACGAATATATACGTTGTTATCCTTTAGGTTGTTACATATAACCAATTTGTTTTGATGGTAGACAGCTATTAATATCTTCCTTGTAAGGCAGTGCATAACAACACGATTCATATAGGATTTGAGACTTTCGCGGCGAGTACAATGAATAAAATCTCGGGCAATCAGCCGCGTCAACTGGTTACTGTAGTAAACCGACGTTTCGGGAACTAACTCTCTCCCCCATGATCAGGGCTCTGATGTGACTGTGTAACACAGGCGACTTCCGAGGTATCCAGTCACATCAGAACCCTGATGATTGGGACAGAGTTGGTTCCCGAAACGTCGGTTTACTACGGTAACCAGTTAACGCGGTTGATTGCCCAGAGAAGATTTTAATGAACACGATTCATGATGATTGGTATGAAATTGTTGAATACTTGACATGAGATTAACTTCTGAAGTTGATACAGTATCATTAAATAAGAAAGTAGTTGGAGTGCCAACCAGAATGTTTGGCTACTCCATGTGTTTCTTCTGTATGGGCAGTCTTTGGGTGTCGCATTACTAAGTGTAACAAAATCATTTCAGACGTGAGCGCGAAGGATCGATGTGACAAGCCAGCACATGGCGTGGCGTGGCGTGATACGTAACTACTATATTTGGCGTGCGATGAAAGTTGTGTTATTCACAGAAGTAATGGCTACTCTAGATCTTCTCTCTTCTTATCTCTTTTATCTTCCCCTGTCTTTTCTTAGCTTCATTTCTCTCCTCAAACGATGCCACTGTCTATTTTGAAAGTACTTTTGTTTCTACTGAGAATGCTATAACACGTAAACCCATATCCATATTCCATTTAATACCTAAGTTAAGAATGCGGCGAGCTATACCTTTACTGACCCAAATATACGAGGTGCGATCGGAAAGTTTCAAGACTGCGCGTATAAAAACCCGTACACTTATCTCAGGTATTAAATTCATCCATCACCCTCGAAGTAGTTCCCCTGGGAATGAACACAACGATCCTGGGGAGTCCGCAATGGGTCGTGCACAAACTTTTGTGTGGCATTCACGTTTTAAAAATGGCCGGCCGAACCTCTGTCGATGATGACGAGCGTTCTGGACGACCATCTTCGAGCACAACGCCCGAAACTGTTACGAAGATCGACGTCGTACCATCACTTGTACGACTTGTGCGACATTGTTGGGATAGGCTATGGGACCTGTCAGCTGATTCTAAAGGAAGAACTCCACATGCGACGCAAGGCTCCTGTCTGAGGACCAGAAGCAGAATCGACTTGACTTCTCGTTTGTCAGGAGCTGAAAGATCTTGCAAGAACCGACCCCAGCTTCCTTTCTAAGCTCCGTGTGACTTCTTCCTCTTCCGAAAGATGAAAATTCAAGGGAAGGAGATTTGAGACGATAGAAGAGATTCAGGCAGAATCGCAGATGGTGCTTGACAGGCTGACAAAGAAAGATTTCCAGGGATGCTTCCAGGCTTGGCAGTGGCGCTGGGATCGTTGTGTTCACTCCCAGGGGAACTACTTCGAGGGTGATGGATGAATTTAATACCTGAGATAAGTGTACGGGTTTTTATAGGTGCAGTCTAGAAACTTTCCGATCGCACCTCGTACATACTGATTCCAAGAACTCTTGGGACACTCGGTATACGCTGTATCAAGAATGAAAATCACTTCACGTTATCTGCGCCCTTATAGGACCTGTATTCAGAAAAGCATTTCTTTTTTGTTTAGGTAAGTTTCTTATTGGTGTCAGTTAAATCAAAGCTCTGATATCAATAACTGTGGACAGATGGAGCTATACCATTTTTGATTTTAGAGTTATGTATAAATCGTTGAGTGGAAACACACAGATAAGGAAGTAATGTGTTCTTGATTGTATATATGGACTTATTCGCTCTGTTATAGACAGGAAAGATTTACCATATAATTATAAATAATATATTACTGTGCCTAATTATAATAAAGGTAAAGAAAACTGTTGTAGTAATTTCATTCTTAAGAAATTCTTCGAACGTAAATTTATCAACCATTCCTCTGTCAAGATTAATTCTGCAGGCAGCGACCCCTGAGATGTTAAACAAGAAATAACTTATTTTGAAATCTAAGATTTTCATAAGCAAGTTTTCTTTCATGCAGCACAAATATTTATTCAAAAACATTCAATAAATAATATTAACGAGCTCGTATTTCGTTCGTCATTAACACAACTCAATTTAAATATTGTCAGGCTTAATGTCAACAGTGCGAGAATCTCTCGAAATTATCTTGGTGCAAGATTTTTCCAGTTGCGCTCAATATTTTGTTTATCCTCCCAAAGGTTTAGTTAACAGAATTACTTTTCTATTAAAACAGAAACTCTTAAAAAATATAGTAATCACAATGACGTCACTGTATAACATTTTGATTCGAAATTTGCTAAACAGCAGTCAGAAATAAGAAATCTAATTTCAGAAGACAGCCATCTTCAGACTCACCACCGTGAAAACCTCAAAATCTTGCAATCTAATTTCAAACCAACATCATGATAGTTTTAAAAAGTTTGGTCTCTGGAAGCCAATACCTCGACAATCAAAATAATATTATCTCTGTTCAATTTAATGAAGGAAAAATACCTGTCAACAAAGCATCTGCTCCGGTGTATATGACAAAAATATTTAAGGTTTACATGCGTCATGTTTGTGTTTTTTGATTAAAATATATAATAAAATTCAGGTCAATACACAAAACTTTATTTAGATGTTAAAATTTAAAATTTAAATGTTAAAATTTTAAATTT
>NW_019059799.1:304717-315649 GCF_000696155.1 Zootermopsis nevadensis
ATGCTACAATAATGAATATATTGAAAGACATGCATTATAATATAAAATAGTTTTAAAAGACAACACCTGAAGATGATGTATTACATCGAAACATGTTGTGAAGGAAATGAAAGCGCTCTATTGTAACATCCTTATAGTGATGAATGGCGAAAATTTTAAATTTTAAATTTTAACATTTAAATTTTAAATTTTAACATTTAAATTTTAAATTTTAACATTTAAATTTTAAATTTTAACATTTAAATTTTAAATTTTAACATTTAAATTTTAAATTTTAACATTTAAATTTTAAATTTTAACATTTAAATTTTAAATTTTAACATCTAAATAAAGTTTTGTGTATTGACCTGAATTTTATTATATATTTTAGACAAAAATATTGTTGTTGTTTTAACGAGAAATCTTTGATTTCAATAGCGTGACTAGTAATTTTAAAATATCTTTAAAATATTATTTTAAACTCTTTATTTTTAGTTTTTCGTTGACGAAATTCACTTGCTGATGCACGGAAAGTCGGGCGGGCCACGGGTTGCCATCACTGACGTGAAACACAAACGCTTTTGAACAGCGTAATTCGGGAAATCAATCGTTCAGCAAATATGTGGAAAATAAAAAAAAATGCATGCAGAAATATATTCGGGAAACCAAAATAATGTAGGTTTAGTTGGAAAAATAATAATATAGTATAATTGCGTCATATTTTGAATCATATATTAAATTAATTATTCGGATTTGTCCGTCTAATCACAATTATATTTAAAATTTACAAATAAGATAATTAAAATATCATTTTATGTTCCACATCGAATAATCGATTTACATTTGGAACATTTTTACAACATGTTTCGGTTTCATCGAACCATCTTCAGGTGTAAAATTATATCAACAAGCTTAAAACTCAATTACAATTTCTGTTGTGTAGCTTTTTGGAGATGTTCATATCCAGATTATTTTCATATATTGGAGCGAACGTATTGTTTTGAAGTGAATGCAATTTGATGTTGTACATCGGCCTAAAAAAGCAAATGATTCAAAGAAAAACTAATGAATATGAAAGAATATAGAAAACAAAATGAAATAATAATAATATATAATTGGAAAGTAAAATTAAACATATGGAACATAAAATGATATTTTAATTATCTTATTTGTAAATTTTAAATATAATTGTGATTAGACGGACAAAACCGAATAATTAAGGAAAAATAATATTAAAATGGATATTAGAAAAAACAGAGTATTTTCCTAAACATGTAGATTGCATTGCAGTGGTTGAGGGTAGTTTGAAATTCTATTAACACTATCAGATCTAAAACTTCTTGACGATGGTGAAGAGTCAATTGAATAAAAATTTTCTTGGATATTATCCATCGTCTAGTAAATATAAAACGTAAAACGACGTTTCGGAGATGGGACTCTATCTGATTCGAGCTGATATTCATGTGTATTTATTCCCACCTTTTTTGTGAGTTTTTATTTTTTTTTGGCTTTATCGTGTTTATGAATTTTGATTTCTACATATTATTCTTTTACGTCCCACGGATGGATGGTGTGGTAATGCCTTTTTATTCTGGGACTTTCACTTTTTATTTTGTCCGGAGATAGGGATTAGCTCTATCTAGTGGGCCCAACTGTGTAGGAACCTGAAGACGGAGATAGAGTCCCATCTCCGAAACGTCGTTTTACGTTTTATATTTACTAGACGATGGATAATATCCAAGTAAATTTTTATTCAATTGTCTATTAACACTGTAATTAATTTTTGGAGTTCATAAAAACAAAGAATTTAGTTATTAGGTAAGCTACAAACAAATTTTAAATCTTGCAATAGCATCACTCAGATATTACGGTAAATAAACTTGTGAAAAATGTGTTGTGCACAGACTGTACACGTGTTCTAGAGAACATGCATATAACGTAAAAAAAAAACTTCAAAGTACAGATCGTCGCTTTAAACTTTACCATTGGGTTCTCTCTAGATAAAGAACCGAGCTCATGGCGAAGCTAGTGGTAGAAATGGGAGTCTATTACCGGTCCTGACAGGGCTAATTCGAGCGTATAAGCATCTCTTATGACTGTAAGGACGCCTATCGACAGAACTTGAGCTCCTCCTAAGACAGAACAGACATTCCTTATTCTTTGTTTATTTAACGACGCTTTCTCAACGTCGTCGATTATAGTGTGGGCCTGGGTTGGTTCTTGGTTAGTGTAAATACTCTGCTCATGATGAAACAGAAATTCTGTCGAGGTAAACGTTCTGTCCATTTCTGAATTTAACCAGGAGGGAACGGGGAAAATCACGAATATTCTAAGATAAAAAATATTGACAATCATTCAACCCGACATTCGTTAATTGGTTATGTAGAGTCTAATTGGAGCGTGTAACTAATTATTATTTTCAATGCCAGATTATATAAAGCTCTGAATGAGATTAGAAAATTGTCATGGCTGATTAAAAAATAAGCAGTTACAATGAAACGTCTGTTGTGTGTTTAAATAAACCACTCCGAAATTGGTCTGTAGGGACTGAGAAAGACCATGAAGACACCTGGTGGGATTAGCTGAAGTTCGAACCGAATACCTCACGAATACAAGCTCTGAAAGCGTTGTAACAGCGTGTGGTCATGTGGGTGGGTAACAACGTTTCGGATAAACATACCGCCTCCATCTTCAGGGCTAAAGTGAGAAATGTTATGAAGTGGATGGTCCATGAAGGGTTACGACAAGAACAGACCAGGAAGTCGACACAGGAACAAATCACATAAAAACATCACCGAAATCTTCACAGCTGTGAGCACCTAAGACCTCTTCTAAGTCCAGAAGTTACAACCACGGATATGAAGGGATCGTTCCGGAACGAAGTTTGATGAACGAAAGAATTTTATATTACGGAAAACGGCCGGAATTTGCTGAATGAAATTTTTGTTCAATTCACAATACCAACGACACACATTAGTTAAACTTTGCATTCATTAGGTGTTCCAATAGAGTAGGTAAATAATTATCTGATGCATTTCCAATTAATACTGTAAAATATTGTAGCGTGTGTCACTGTTACGTTAATATACTCGTAGTCCGTGGAGTTGCTACAAACAAACACCAGTTACCCCGTCCATAACCAGCCCCCAAGTCAGGACAATCAGTCCACACGTCGAGAGTTCAAGCAGATTCTGGATCTAAGTGGAAACTACGAGCAGCGACTCAGAGTGCCTCGAGGCTTGAAGAACTCTGGTGTTCAACCAGTTCCAGCAACGCTCCAATCCAGTGTTTAAGTAACAAGCGAGATCATGATCAAGGATGTGATCGACGAGTGGGAACAATGCTGGTTGGGGGCACACCATGGGCGATCGACGCCAGGAGACCGGAAGAACATTCTTAAGACGTAGAAGAGAATATTGACATCCAGATGATGACTATGATGTGTGAAGCCACTGACATTAACCTGATAAATAATCAAATGTAATAATATGAAATAAATCACTGATGACGTCAGAATATAAAAAAAGGTGACTTCCGTACAGAAATTTCTAATTTTGATCTGGAAATGGGGCGGGCAATTTGAGGACCGAATTCGAGGTAACAAATGTTTTGCTTGGCCAGGAAGAAGTTAACGTAATGTGTTCAAACATTTTTAAGAATCATGCAACTATAACCTGCCTAAATATACACAATGACTAACAGTAGGCTACTCACCACATTAGTACGACAGATGGTGCTGGTTACAGTTGCTGACAAGCTTTTCAATGTTAAGAGGAATTATCGTAGGCGTTGCAATGCGTAGAACTGCAGTCAGATGTTGGTCTTGCATTCTTTCCACAGGCGTAGGATTTTACCAGTCGAATTAGGTGATATCTAGGGTCACACAAACTTCTTCCATCGTAGACCTTCTGTTCTCGAACAGTTGACGTACTTTCACAAAAGACTTCGTTTGTTAATGGGCCCTTCATAGCCGCGACGAACAATAATTTAACGACGACATTAAATATGTTGTCCAAGTAACTCAGAATTGTCATCAAATTCTGTGGATAATTAGGCCTACTATAGTCTGGACTGTCTCCTTTAACTGTGATGTCTTATTTCTTCTGTATGGCCGACAGTTATTCTCCTGGATGGAATTACTTTCTTAAACGTTGCTGAGTTTCGCTGGCAACCGGATTCAGTTACGTCTAACATACTTTTACCGAAATTCACCAACCGAAGACAGTTTCTTGCGCTCAGAAGTTCAGCTAAAGGGAAGGAGATTTGAGACGATAGAAGAGATTCAGGCAGAATCGCAGATGGTGCTTGACAGGCTGACAAAGAAATATTTGCAGGGATGCTTCCAGGCTTGGCAGCGGCGCTGGGATCGTTGTGTTCACTCCCAGGGGAACTACTTCGAAGGTGATGGATGAATTTAATACCTGAGATAAGTATACGGGTTTTTATACGCGCAGTCTGGAAACCTTTCGATCGCACCTCGTACAGTTACCGGCTCCAACATCTTGTTCTATGACGTAAACGTTTTTTTTCAAGTTCGAAACTAGTCACATAGTTTTTATTCTTACGCCATAATATAAATAAGAACGCTGTTATTTATATTTTAAAACAGATCAGAGGATTAGGTTTAACGACGGCCTCAAATAAGACGTAGAGCCATAGATCCCAATCCCGTTAAAATCCTCGAATTCACTGTTTATTTTCCCTCTCTGTTTTCTAGAACTCATTTTGCAAGGATAATCTTTCACACTGTTTATAACGAAGAAATATATTTAGACAACTGCATAACGTTCGCCAGATAATTTCCCGAAACACGAACATTTAGAATCGAACTACCAAATCTCATCAACATTACACAGAAATTATATAACCAACTCCCTTAATACAAGACAAAGAATAAAGGGTGAATATTTACAGTACTGATTTCCGATAAAGCAAATATGCAATAATATTGGTTTTAACGCAACTTGTATTTTATTTACGAAAAATAAATTATTTTCCCTGCATGTAAGTCTAGTAACTCTGACAAGACTTCCACTCATGACAAACCGCAAATACAATCAACAGATAATAGTCAGAATTTCTGTTTACAAGAATTTCATGTTTTTTTTTTATATCTTAATTGCGTCATGTTTGTGTTTATTAATACAATAATTTTTTTACCGTCTTTACACAAACTTAAAAATGTTGTTAAAATTACTTAAAATTATAACATTTTTTCATTAGATACAGATCTTGTTACATTTTACATTGACGACATGTTTCGATGTTATCTCATCATCATCAGGTCTATCAATTAAAATCTGTTGCACTTCTTGCTCTGCGTATATTGATTTGTTTTATTTGTTTGATTTTTTAAGTTCCTTCCATTAAATTTTAAGGCTGTGCCCGGATGCTTTAAATCTGTAAAATTAATTTTAATTTTCAAATCGTGATTTTGGATAATGACATAGGAAATAGAATAATTTACTAATTTAAAGAGTTATTACGTAATATATCGTAATACAAGTAAAAGAAGTAAAAGAATCACAAAATAGTATTAAAAGTAGTAAAACATACCGGGTTGTATGTGATGTTATAATTTATAATTTTAAGTAATTTTAACAACATTTTTAAGTTTGTGTAAAGACGGTAAAAAAATTATTGTAAGAATTTCATGTGTTAAGGATCTTTTGAAAAGGCCCCATGTACTTATTTTGCAAAATTTCCATATTCCTATCAGATCTAACAGGAGTCTGTCATTCTGTCGGTTAACTGTTTGTTTGTTAGTTCCTACTCCGTTTATACAGAAAAATTATTTATTAGCTTAGAACGAAGTCACATGTATTATACAAAAATCTAAAAGATTCTGCATTCTGCTTGTCAAAATTTAGTCGGAGTGCGTGCCACTCCCAAAAATTGGCCAGGTTCGTCAGCGTTTTGCAAGTCTTATCGGTAAATGTATGGCAAATAAGGAAAACCACATAACGAAGAATTTTACAGAAGACAGCCATCTTCAGACTCATCTCCGCGAAAACCTCAAATCCTACACGAATTACAGATATTGAAATATGACTCTGCTCTATGTAGTTAGTGACTTTTCAGGTAGACTAATGATAAATTTGTAGTTCGTAAGCTGTTAAGTGGTGTTCGGACACAAGAAATTACGAGGTGCGATCGGAAGGTTTCCAGACTGCGCCTATAAAAACCCGTACACTTATCTCAGGTATTAAATTCATCCATCACCCTCGAAGTAGTTCCCCTGGGAGTGAACGCAACGATCCCAGCGCCGCTGCCAAGCCTGGAAGCATCCCTGGAAATCTTTCTTTGTCAGCCTGTCAAGCACCATCTGCGATTCTGCCTGAATCTCTTCTATCGTCTCAAATCTCCTTCCCTTTAGCTGAATTTTCAATTTACCAAAACGCCCGTAACTAAGAAACAAATGCTAATTCGATGATGCCGGCTGGGCCACTGATTCACTATGAATGTAGGCCGCACCCCCTAGCGGCAGAAGCTCGTACTACATCCGGTTCGCCCTCTATTGACACAGTCTTGAAACTTTCCGATCGCACCTCGTACCATTGGATAAGATAATAAGTGGAGTAGCAGTGTTCGAAATAACAACAACGTTATTTTTCACGAGCCGAACCTCAGTTACTACAGCGGAAAAATTAACTTTTACACAAACTTCCCCGAATTTCGATATTAATTACGTCATCGTGAACTTGTGGAATTTTATGTGCAACATTTTCCTTTCAACTCTAATAAATGAAGAGTCCTGTGTAGTGGTTTATCATTATATGTTATTGCAAATCATGAAGTTGAAGGCCCGCGTCTATTGTGAGGGACTGCAAATACGTAAATCGAAGAGTTCACGACCGTTAAGATTAGGTGTTATGTAAATATTTCACTATCAAGTTTTAGGTTAAGTTCAAAGATGGGTTGTAGATATTAATGTGATTTTTGTTGGCAGTGACGAGAAGATCTAATTACTAAAACTGACTAGATTTAAATCCGTCAATGAAGCAGTTACCTAATTTAACCCTAGGTTCGATGAAATACGTTCATTCTATGGTATATCCATCGTGATCTTGAACGACCAAGGTTTCGTTCTCCCTAACATTAATTGAGTAAATCTTGACGTGGATATCAAAAATATAGTATCTTAATTTCATTCAATTTCTATTTCCCATGTTTATCTTATTTATTTATAAAGTATTCTGTCTGACGACAGGTCCATATGAACAGGATCCGTCCATCCTTTTCTCGGACTGGGACCTGTTCATATACGTTCTTGGCAGATGATCCAGAAGTGGTTTGCCATTGCCTTCTTCTGTGTGTGAATGGAGTAATTGTTGGGATGCCACGGAGGAAAACTCCGTGTTGCCTAGACCACGGCCTTGCCCAACACAAGTTATAAATTCGGGCACCGCCGGGAATCGAACCCGAGACCCCAGGATTACAAGGCCAGCGTTCTAACCGCTAGACCACCGTGGCTATCGTGGTGTGTTTTCTAATGTCCTCGTACAGTGCGTAACTTTAAAATATATTAGGCTTACTTCGGACGCACGTTTCCTCTTGTAATAGTCCTTATAAAACAGGTCCATGTTGAATCTTTCGAGCCCCGAGGCGTTTCATGAAGTGTCTACGAAATTAACTGTGTCACGGTCCACATTTCTGCATACACGATGTTCGGATTTAGTATTAGAGAATGCGGTAGCCAGGATCTGTTTGATACAGAAACGGGTGGCATTCGTCAGTTGTCATATTGCAAGCAAGCGATCTCAGCTCTACCGACCCGTCGGGGAGAGAAAGTTTATAAATAGTGAATATATCTCTGAAAATAGCAGCTATTGTGCTCCATCACGTGGTTCTCCGGAATTCTAGGTCCACAGGGTGATTCATAAGTCAGGTGCGAGCAGCTGTTCTGGTCGAGTAAGCCACTGCTTCAAACCCCGGCAGTCCTACCAGACGTCATTAAAACTTCTGAGATAAAATTAGTGCCACTAACGGAACTTCATGTGGAGTTCAGAATCTGTAACACTCGCGTCTTCCTTAATGAAGTATGGAATCATTTAAGGGGGTAATTCATTGAACAGTAAAAAATATTCATTTTACAAAAGAAAATTATTAGATTATTGGTTGGTGTAAAACCTAAAAATTCTTGTAGAAGTCTGTTTAAGAGATTAGAGATCTTAGCTCTTTCTCGTGAATACATATTCTCATTAATGAATTTTTTTGTAAATAACTAAGAACATTTTCCAACTAATTCTGCTGTACACAGTGTTAACAAAAGGAATAAAAATCAGCTTCAAAGACCAATTGCCAACCTCTCATGCTTTCAGAAGACTGAATAATATGCAGGGATCAAACTTTTCAACAGTCCATCATCAAATCTCACAAGTCTCGTAAATAAAAATGCACAATTTAAACCAGCATTAAAAAGATACTTAATTACACACTCACTTTAATATGTCGATGAATTTCTATTAATTACAAATATTCTTTATGTAATGGGTAGATTATTTGTAACTTATCATTACTTTAGATAAACCGTTCGTATTACGTCAAATTTATATAATAGTATAAATTTTATTATTATTATGACATTTTCCACATCCTATTGTCATCTGACTATCTTATGGATCCATGGACTGTAATAAAGATGTATGTATATCGGCGTTAGTATTCTTTGTCACAGCAGCAAAGTAATTGTCCCTACACTTTTGTGGACTCAAAACAAAACCATAAAAAGTCAGTAATTTTGTTGACTTCTTCATGTTAGTATCTCGTCATCAGAAGACAGGCGGGCAAAATTATCTTAGGGCAGCTAATAAGTCCTTTGAAAGGGTTACAAAGTTCAAATATCTGGGAACAACAATAACAAATGAAAATGACACTCATGAGGAAGTTAGGAGGAGATTAAATTCTGGAAATGCTTGCTACTTCCCAGTCCAAAATATTTTGTCTTCCCCGTCTGATTTCTAAGAACCTGAAAATTAAAGTATACAAAACAATAATTAGGTACTTAAGGCCGTGTCGCTATATTGCCCTATGGAGCCAAGTGTGTGACATTAGCTTGTGTATTAAACAGCTGTTACAGTCTGAATTCAACGAAACAATAAATCGGGTTTATTTATTTCACAACTTAGTGATGGTTAAGACATTAAGTGTCCTGACATTGTTTTCAGAGTTACTTAATTTAATTACATATGCACGTTGAGGCTTAATATATAACAATGTTTTCACCGGGTGTTGGTTGGGAAGCCTGAGGGGAAGAGACCTCTGGGGAGACCTAGACGTAGATGGGAGGATAATGTCAGGCGGGATCTATGGGAGATAGGAGTTGAAGGAGACTGGATTTTGTTGGCTCATGACAGGGTCCGGTGGAGGGCTTTGGTTAATTCGGTGATGAACCTTCGGGTTCCGTAAGCCATCTGGTTGGTTGGGTCCACTATTTGGGAAGCCTGAGGGGAATAGACCGCTGGGGAGACCTTGACGTAGATGGGAGGATAATCTCAGGTGGGATCTATGGGAGATAGGAGTTGAAGGAGACTGGATTTTGTTGGCTCATGACAGGGTCCGGTGGAGGGCTTTGGTTAATTCGGTGATGAACCTTCGGGTTCCGTAAGCCATCTGGTTGGTTGGGTCCACTATTTGGGAAGCCTGAGGGGAAGAGACCGCTGGAGAAACCTAGACGTAGATGGGAGGTTAATCTCAGGCGGGATCTATGGGAGATAGGAGTTGAAGGAGACTGGATTTTGTTGGCCCAGGACAGGGTCCGGTGGAGGGCTTTGGTTAATTCGGTGATGAACCTTCGGGTTCGGTAAGCCATCTAGTTAGTTAGTGTTGACACGAAGACGCTGAAATTGTCAATTTCTTTTAACAGACGGTTTGCAAACTCGTACTAAGATAAAGCAATGCAGCAGCTTCGGAGTTTGAATTCAGATCGAGATAAAGTAACGGAGGGGGGGTTATATTATACTAAGAGTAAACTTGCTGCGTGAATGACAAAGACGTCATCCAAACAAAACACACACCACAGCCTTCCGCATATTTTTAGAAACGCCATAACCGAATACTGGAAATCTCACACGCGCCGAGAAGTTTCTAAAGGTTAAGAATATGTAGCAATCGAAAGTCACGTTACTCGTTCCTGACACATGTACTACCGTCATAAACAAATTACAATGGAATCATGAAACAAAAAATAAATTACGTTGAGCATCGGAAATATCCTCCAAGTTCAGCGACGCAATTTTTCTGCAACCCTGAGAAGCGTTTTTGATGTGGCTTTGAAATTCACAGCTAAATATTTTTCTTCAATTCTTCTGACGTGTAGGAGTTATTTTTGTACACGTTCTCCATTAAAAAAAACCCTAAGATAAAAATCCGGTTGCCATAGATCCGGTGATCGAGGGGGCCCATTAGTATCGATAAATAATTCGACCACCAAAAAACTCGTTCCGTATCAGCACTGTTGAATTCTCTGTATGCGCCTTAGCCCCATCTTGGTGAAAACATAACGGAACCTTCTTCACGGCGTTTAGTGAAAATTAGCTAATTAAATTAATCCCAATTGCAGAGGAAACCAGTCGGTTATGTCATAAAGAAAATCAATGTATTTTCTGGTATATAAACTTAATATAAAATTTAACCCAAGGCCAGTAGGTAATTTGGAAATAAAGTAGCTTAACAGACAGTATATATATATATATATATATATACACGCACAATGTATAGGATCTTTACACACATATTCAAGGAATGATAAGCTATGAGGTTCGTTCTTGAGCCAAACTGATGTTTAGAGCTGGCTAGAAGACTGGGATACTGGGACCGACCCGTTCTTCAAGTTCCTGAGCACTGCGGGTCCCAACTTTTTCGTTGGCTTGATCTGTAGACATTTTGGTAGGACTCCTTGGACGAGGGATCGGCCCGTCGCAAGGCCTCTACCTGAACACAGGACAGCACAAC
>NW_019059799.1:315660-329441 GCF_000696155.1 Zootermopsis nevadensis
ACAATTAACATTTAATATTTAAAATATATTAAAATGATGCTCTTTCTATCGAAATGTTCGATTTACAATTAGAGCATCATCTTTTTCACGACATGTTTCGGTTTTCAATGAACCATCTTCAGGTGTATAATTGATATAAATTTAAATGTAATATTCTAAATGCAATCCTTCATCAGATGTCCATTAAATATCGGAAAGTTATCCTCTTCTAGATCAAGAATCTTTTTGGTTATTGCACGTAATGCGAAAGGTTTTTGTGGACTTCTCGTTGTCAGTTTCATCAGATGGCGCGAATTTCTGTTTACGTGCTGATTAGAAGTACACCCAATCGAAAACTTAAGGACAAAACGACCATATTTGACGATTTCGGACCAATGGTTTCTATCACTGGTAATACAGGGTGCCCAAAAGCAATATGTCTATTACAAAATCAATCTTTTGTTGGATGGGTGTTTGGAGTTTTAATTCAGAGAGGTTGGTAACGCATTAAAGGAAGACATCGGCGACTATGCGGGATTATTTTGGCTGAAGGCCTCCGTGATTGGGTTAAGCGGGCAATGACTCTTTTGAACTCCCTGCAATTTCCCTTATAACTGAGAAAAAACATATAAAACCTCAAGCAGGATAGCTAAATAATGTTTAACACAGATCTCTGTGTCTACATGACAGTCTTATTCGGTTGTCTTTCTGATAAAGGTTCTCTCCAATTTCTTTTAATTAACTTCATACATATCGACGAGCAAGGAATAAAAACTGTTCGTAAACGCAAGTAATCTTTTCATATAAATGACTATAATTACTGCCTCCATTATCAGGACGATTATTATTGTAAATAAATAATATTAGGTTTGTACAGAGTAATGATAAATTTAATAATATAAATCTATTTTCAAAATGCATTTAGTATCAATTATAAAACGTTATGGCGATATTTTTATTAAAATTTGTACTCCATGCCCTTCTGGACTTTGTTTCGAAGTTGGTATGGACACAATCCATAAATCTAGTGTATTAGTGTGTTACTTTATTCTTAACTGAAAATTAATAGTCTACAATTTTGCCAAATAAAAGCGTCCATTGAGAAACCAAATACCAAATGTGTGTGAAAGATGTGATTAAATCAAAACAAACAAAATTTTGTCAAGGAGAAACTTGTAAGTAAGACAGAGACCTAAGCGTACATGTCATGATAATATTAAAGAGTATCTTAAGGAAATACGGGGGGGGAGGTACAGAAGATAGAAAGAAATGCAGAGTTCTTGCCAACACAATAAAGAAAATTCGACTTTCACAAAAGAGGGGAAATTTTTTGTTGGTTTAAGATTTTGAAGAAGAACTGTGGTCCATAGATCTGTGTACCAATTTTCGCTGTGTTTAACAGCCTATAACGTAATTCAGCGAGCAAGTTCTCATAATTAATCTTACAAAAATTTGAACGAACAAAACACGCCAAAGACCTTCCTCTCTCCACGTGCTTCAACGTCGTAGCCACGACTGGACCGGTTGGTTTCTGTGCAGTAACGGGACGTCGTAACGTCTGCGTCAGTCCAGAGATTTGGGGCGTCTCCGTTCAGGGCAGCACCAGGCAGAGAGACAGCGTCGGCAAAACTACGGAAGCTCACAGACGCTATAATACGCAGTTCACACGTGAATCTAAAGATGGCGCATTCCGCACCTGCGGAGCGGACTTTCAAATCCGTGTTACGTAAGACAGCATTTTGAAAGCATCCATTATCAGTCATCATTTATTTATTCCTACATTTTCATGTGTCCTCCCCCTTTCCTTTTCCTCCTTGATTTATTCTATTCTTTCTTTCCGGTTCATTCACGTCTTTGTGCGTATCTTTGTTACTTATGCCTCAATTAACCATGTAATAAAACATTTTTGTCAGTGATTATTTTAACAAACGGATTGGTAACAAAACAACGCGTGCTACATGCCCCGTCCATCTCACTGTCGTTGTATCATCCGAAACTATGTAGAAAAGAATCCGAATTTTAAAGCTGCCTAATTACGCTGGCCTTGTAATTATGGGGTCTCTGGTTCGATTCCCGGCGGTGCCCGAATTTATAACTTGTGTTGGGCAAGGCCGTGGTCTAGGCAACACGGAGTTTTCCTCCGTGGCATCCCAACAATTACTCCATTCACACACAGAAGAAGGCAATGGCAAACCACTTCTGGATCATCTGCCAAGAACGTATATGAACAGGTCCCAGTCCGAGAAAAGGATGGAAGAATCCTGTTCATATGGACCTGTCGCCAGACAGAACACTAAATAAAATAAAATAATTACACAAATTACTACATTTAAATTTTAAAGCATAATACCTACATTTATGCACATAGTAACAATTTTTGATTTTTTTTATTAGGAATGGTATCCATTTGCACAATACCAAAGCAGACAAACGTCTCACTTTTAAGTACAAGCCTAAAGTTATTCCTGTGATAATCACATAACGACGGCATATGGAAGGTAATATCACGATTTCCTGTCGACGTAGATCACGCCCAAGCTCAAAGCTGAGATACTACCCCTTGTTGGCTGTCCTCAGCTGCTTACTCTATATATATTCGTAGCCGTCCTCCACATCCGTAGGCCTTCTTCTCCAACAGAAATATCTGCGGCTCACAAAATAAGATTTATATCGGGTTCTTAGTATTGTCTTGATTACGTCTGATAGGTTTCATCCGTGTAGTGGTTACTGAATTCATCATCACTGTCTGAACCACAAGCATCGTCAATATCAGTCACTTCTTCCATCGTAAGAGAGCGTTTGCCCCTTAGTGTCTCAGGTTCTTCATAACCACGCAGCTAAGTCGAGGCCTTGTACCACAAAGAACTTTAGGTAAAGCGGACAGCTGAGTTCCTGCGACCGACTCATTCTTACCATCTCTGTCCACCCGAACTTGGCACAGTCAACGCATTTGAGGCTCTGAGAATTTCACTGCGGTGTCGTGAACTTAGTCCGAAATTCAACGAAAATGAAACCGTTTTTCCTCAGGACTCTTGCGTATTGGTTTTATTTATTTAGTGTTCTGTCTGAGGACATGTCCATATGAACAGGATTCTTCCATCCTTTTCTCGGACTGGGACCTGTTCATATACGTTCTTGGCAGATGATCCAGAAGTGGTTTGCCATTGCCTTCTTCTGTGTGTGAATGGAGTAATTGTTGGGAGGCCACGGAGGAAAACTCCGTGTTGCCTAGACCACGGCCTTGCCCAACAAAAGTTATAAATTCGAACCCGAGACCCCAGGATTACAAGACCAGCGTTAGCAATCAACTAGCTTGATCGTATTTCAGTGGGACCTATTACAGAACTCATTTGATGATAACCACAGCAACATGAATGACCTATATTTGAAAGTGGGCTGATTTCACTGGCTTCTGATAGGACAAAGTGTTTCACTATGCATTTATTGTGCCGTCCGCAGAACGTAAAGTTTTGCAAAAAAAAAACAAAAACATTCCATCTTATTAATATACTGCCTTTAATCCTGATTATACTTCGGCCATTCTTCCAAGTTAATGTTGTAGTTCTGGTCGCGTCTCTGGAGAGGCCATGACATCGATAAAAGAACATCATGCAGGAACGGACGGAACAAAGGAACTGATGTTGTTGACATGGAGGATGTTGGCGCTTTAATCTGCCAGAGCAGTTATCGCTGCCGGAATGGAAATCGTGTGTCAACACACCCTCCACCCTTCAGGCCACATTTTTGGAAGAAAAATAATTTGTTCAAAATATTCTTCCTGTTGAGGTTATCAGATCAGAGCTTCTGGTTCAGAATTACGATGAAATAATCCGTCTAGACGTTGGTGAAATTCCTTCGATGAGGCCTCTACCTGCTCAGAAAGACGAGGAAAAACATCAATTCTTCCAGTGAGATTCGATCAGCAGCCCCAAGGTTCGAGCGATCGAGACCCATGACCTAGACCACGTGGTCATTCTGATCGGATGTTTCAAACATTAATTCTGATATGAATTAGGCGTGACTCAGACTGTTCTCGTTGTCAGCACGTCCAGACGGGTTCTGCTACAGGCGAAACGTCGTCTCCGCTTTGTATCGATTGGATAATAGAATGCTTAGAACATTTTCACTTGTCGACGTTTCTGCGGTCCGTAGAAAGGAACATTGCGGAGAAAAGATTAAGGTTTTTAAGGCGGTGGCACTGTCGATCTAAATGCGGGATGCGACCTTCGTGAGGACACTACAGTTCGTCCCATTTCTTACGAAGAAACTTCGCCTTCCATGGGAAATAGGACAACCGATGACAACACTTGTCAGTTCGGTTCTGTACCGCGTGACTTTGTCTAAAACGGCCGAGAACGCTACAAATACAGGCGGACTGCCTGGGAATTAGATGTCCAGTCGATTGATGTTTGCTCCAGTTTGTGTTAAAATTGAAAGACTAATTAAGGGTCTAAAAATCTGCTCCAGGATAACAGGGTGGTGTTGTCTTATCTTGCAAAGACTCAAAAAGATTGATTTTGTATCAGCTGAATTCCGAGGAAAATAAATTATTCCTTGATTGTAATATGGACATTTCACTTACATTTTTAGCTTTATAAACCACTAATGGAAGGAGAATAAGATTACTGTTCTTTTGTGCTTTCCTGAACTTATCTTCTTTAAATATTTGTGAGTCAGCAAGGGGAACGGGGACTTCAAATAAGTCCTTTGATGTTTCACGACTCACACGAGAGCCGATGAACCTGTGTGAGATTTTTTTTAACGTAGTTGTTTACAAAAAAGAGGAAACAAATAGAAGATCATTCTAAGAACGAAATAAATTACATCAGCAGTTAAGTTAAAATTATTTCCACATATATTCCACTTATTAGCCTGTAAAATCGGCAGAATGTTGTTCAAGGAACTGGACAATACCACGTGGCATTTGGAGTGGCCATACATGGAGTTCAATCAGGAACTGAAGGTTTTACAAGCCAACTGTTTATTGATGTGAGCGCTCTGTAGCAGCTGGACGGATTAACTTCTGGGATTCCCCTGCAAAAATCCTATTTCTGACACTGCGTTACTCCAGAAGATATAAATATCAGCTACGCCCATTATCCTAGAGCAAGTACTACCAGGTGCTATACTTGAGGGCGTTTCCTTTTTCGTTCATTTAACGACGTTTTCTCAACTACGAGGTGCGATAGGAAGGTTTCCAGACTGCGCGTATAAAAACCCGTACACTTATCTCAGGTATTAAATTCATCCATCCAACGCAGATGGTGCTTGACAGGCTGACAAAGAAAGATTTCCAGGGATGCTTCCAGGCTTGGCAGCGGCGCTGGGATCGTTGTGTTCACTCCCAGGGGAACTACTTCGAGGGTGATGGATGAATTTAATACATGAGATAAGTGTACGGGTTTTTATACGCGCAGTCCTGAAACTTTCCGATCGCACCTCGTATAGTCCGGACATTTTGTTTGCCACAACCGGCTCTGACGTCCACCCCAGTCAAAAATCCAGGTAATTCTAGTATTCCTTCCTCGGAGGTTAAGAAACCTCACTTCCATAGCTGATGTTAAGAAAGAGTGGAACTTTACTTCTGTTCACCTATACGTCTGCAAACCACGGTGCTTAGTTAAACACCACGGATAACTCTCAGCCGAGATCATGCTTCCATCTATCGGTGGTCCTACAAAATACATATTGTCTTTTTATGATTCAAGAACAGGTTGATAGAATCTGCAGCAAATGACGTATGGAGGCTTTGTCGTTAAAGGCTAGTCCAAACTCATCCTTCTTTAATCTCTTCATCGGAAACACCAAAATGACACATGTTCATTGCCATGAGATCGGAGATCATACGTCATAACTCCATAACGAATTATCCTCTTCAAGTAATGATGACGTCATTATCATACCATCTACAAGAACTGATTACGTCATCGCTCGTGACATCGTAATCCCACTGCGCATTAAAAAAACTCGAGAATTGCTGGGAGGATTTTCATGATATTTTTAGGCCTGTGGACGCTGTAATGTTAGAGACTATTGTGACTAGACCGTCTTAACTTCCAGCTCGAACTCACGAGCCACGACATTAAAAATTTCTTAACAGATTTTCATTAAATTTACTGTGGACGTTGAAACAACTGGAAGTATTTTCAAAACCTGTAGATTTAAATACAATCGGTAATACCAACGTGACGGAAGCTGTAAGTCATCAGATGCGTGGGGAAACCTCAGCCATGATGCTATTATACTCACGATCTATGACGACGACTAATGACGTCATCCGTGATGACTTCTACAGAATAAACTGTTCATCATCAGACTGAATCCCGCAGTTGACACGTGACAGCCAATTTTTCACAACCCGCATTTCCTTTGCATTTTGAAATGCCATTTCGTAATAGAACCCTCGAAGTGTCCACCCTCTGCTTCCGAGCGTGATCAATCAATTCGGAACTGTTTCTCGAAAACCACGAGCTGCTATCTTCCGCGCACTAATTGCTCGCCAAAACTCCAGATTTTAAATAATTTCAAAGGCGCAGGATTTTATTTTCTCCAACATGTTACCTTGGCTCTTTACATAATCACTTAAAAGTTTTCCAATCATCGTCAGAATAAAACGTAAGTTCAAGGATAAATAAATACATTGAATACCGATTCCTAATCGCCACGGTGGTCTAGCGGTTAGAACACTAGCCTTGTAAGCCTGGGGTCTCGGGTTCGATTCCCGGCGGTGCTCAAATTTATAACTTGTGTTGGGCAAGGCCGTGGTCTAGGCATCACGGAGATTTCCTCCGGGGGCTTCCCCGGTTTCTCCGTGGCATCCCAACAATTACTCTACTCACACACAGAAGAAGGCAATGGCAAACCACTTCTGATCATCTCTGCCAAGAATGTATATATGTATGAGCAGGTCCTTGACAACCTGAAGAGGTTGGAAGGATCCTGTTCATAATATATGGACCTGTCGTCAGACAGAACACTACAAAAAAATACCGATTCCTGAGACAACACAGATGTTCCTGCTGCATCTATCATCAGAGCGACGATCGTCCTGATGATGGAGGCAGCATGGGCCTATGAAACGTTGGTAAATTTATACCAGACTACGAGGCATTACAACCGATAACAAAGCCTTCTTCGTCCTAAACTGTATTTTTCCTGCTTCGAAATCCGGAGGCAAACATTTATTTATGACTGTAGTTTTTTTGTAAAGTCGTAACTTTAGAAACTTTATAAAAACGTGAACTTTACATTCTGAAAATCCACACTGAAGAACCAAAAGAAGTAACGACGTCTTCGGGCTTGTTTCTGTCCGATCCCTAATCGATCCCCATTGACACAAATGGGACAGCTTCTATCAGTGAGTGCCGTAAAGAACGCCTCTGTTAGCTTCTGTAAGCGCCAATAAGTAGATACTTGCTATTTCATTCTTAGTTACCTGCGTTCAGAAAGAAATGAACGTTATGCACGAGGGAAACATAATTATATATATATATATAATTAATTATATATTTTTTTATAAATCTTGTCCGTCTAATCACAATAAATTCTTATTAAATATTAAAATATTACAATAATTAACATTTTAAAATATTTAATATTTAAAATATCAAATGATGTTCTTTATCGAAATATTCGATTTACATTAGACCATCATAAATTTTAAATGTTAATTATTGTAATATTTTAATATTTAATAAGAATTTATTGTGATTAGACGGACAAGATTTAAATAATATATATTTATTATATCACAATATGACGCAACTTTACCATCTCATAATTAATTACTTCGAATGTTTTCGATTTTGATCTTCAGAAACGTCTTCAAAACGTTACTTCTAAAATTGTGAAAGAAATGTCACAGGACTGTCACCTCATTTTCGTGTTTGCGATGGCTTTGCGTTGTTGTCCGCGTAAACTACGTTGACTTTCATCTGTCACATTCCACGGCAACATCCAAACAGATTGACGCCCGCATCTCAAAGCGTTACGAAGGTTAAGATACTGTTTTACCGAATCACTTCGTCTGTCGTGTCTGAGAAAAACCAAATAAACATTCGGTCATCTCAAAGCAGACTAACATTCACGATGGTTCGAATCTCGATCGAAATACCAGCAACCCTGACATTTTTTTAGAGTACCTCCAGACAATTATTAAAATTACTATTATGCTAAGAATTATGAATATCTTCATTATGTTATTTTCACTTTCTCCTTATACTTCCTCTGTTTTATGGGCAATTCTGTTCAGCACTTTGTTCTGAAGTTCCATTAGTCAGCCTTTTTCCATCACAGCGAAACATAAATAACAGTTGAGCGCGTGTTCTCGCCTCTGTTGCACTGTGTAAGCCTTCAGCCTTCAGCCTTAGAGAGCTTCTATCTGTCGCTGTCAGAGATAAATAAACTGTATTTTAACGTTAGTAATACACTGTGTAATGATAGCATTCATTCCCAGAATGTAATCTACCCTTAACATCTTAGTGAAAGTAATTTTATTTTACTGGAGTCCTCAAATATTTGTTTCCTTTTCACATTTTCGAAGAATTTATGGACACCTTATAATTCTGTCCTTCATTCTGTTTACGAGACGTGACAACTGAACGCGACTTCAACGTGTGACAAGTAGATATGTAGAAACCGTCTTCTGTTTTTCTAAGCAACAAACCGTGGCGAAGTTCCAAGAAGCCTCACTTCCTCTTTAGGAGAATAGACGTGACATTTTTGGGACAGCCAGTATCTGACGTAGGTCTCAGAAATACAGAAGACTGTGGGAACTTTCTCACACCGGAGCAGACGAGTGGTTTGATTATATCTCACTCTACTAATAACATACCTTTAGCCGCCATATTGCAAAATCTGACACCTGGCGGCCAAACGCGTAACTACTGGATACGCGGGCGATACAGAACAAAACTTTGAGAGTTTCTCTATCCACCAGTGTAATGATAATTGTCGTCATGAAGATACATGCGATATAAAATAGAGACAAGGAACTGAGAGTTAACTCACTGACAAAACTGCACTTTAAGTGAGTTAGTAAATTAACCCTGAGCTCTGAGCACACCAATGACAACCAGACTTCATTCGGACTTTCTAGGGACATTCTTTTTCGCGAAGACAAATGTATTTTTAATTAGTCTCATCTTATAGCCCACCGACTTCATTTTCTCAAGGATTTATATGTGTTTCTTCCCAGAAATATTTTGAGATAAACACTTTACATAGACAAATCCACGAGTAACATTTTACACGAAACCGTGGCATTACACTATAAATTACTTTAATGAATCTTGCACGCCTTTTAAGACAAAAGTTACATATTAAAGAAAATTATACAATGACGTGGTTTAAAATATTGGTTCCTTAGTGTAAGAAGTTAGATGTTGTATGGTGAATTTATTCGAAACTTTTACCAAAATACAATTTCCAAAAACTGTGACTTCCAAAAGAGTAATTTGCGTTGAAATTTCTAAGAGATATCTTCTGTGTTGCACGTTTCTTGGGAGTCATTCAAGCGATGATAATAACCCACAAGCAACGACGTTACAGAAATAATCTCTGAAAGTCAATGACACAACGAAAACATCAGAATAAGGTCATTCACCAAACGTGAGAACTTTGGACGTTGACAAGCTGGCAAAGTTCATTGTCTTCCGACGAAAACGTTGCCACAGGCAAGGCCGCTTAAGAAAAGTGAAAAAGGCAAGGTCAGGCGAGGTGATTTATGGTCTGTTTTGAACCTCAATCTCAGGCAAGGACAAGGAAATAGCCTCAGGTAATGAGGACTTTGTGATTTATTTCTTTACACGACAGGTCACTGAACTGTGTCTCCCATGCCGTTTTTGCACGGGGCGGAGTAAATGATTTATGGTTTGTTTACATGTGGAGTATGAACTTAAGGACTGACATTGGAAGGAACAGCAGCGAGACATACGAAATTTTGGTACAAGGGAACATGTAAATGTATACCTACAATGTTTTTTTCAATTTCCCAAAATTATTTTCGGTACAGGGAAGACCCACTGTACAATGAAAACGTTCTGTGGTGCTTTAAAGGGTTAAATAGGGAATAACTATTTTGTAAGGCAACACTGTTCTTTTTTAATTGTACAGTATTCTAACAAATGTGGTAAAAATGATACTGGCTGACTTTTTTGGGAATCAGCCAGAATTTTTATATAGAAAGTAATGAGAATTCCGTTTTTGATTTGGAGATTGTCCTTTAACGCAGTGGTATTCAACCTGGGGTACGCGAAGACATCTTAGGGGGTACGTGAAATTTAAAAAAATATATATTATTTTATGACAAACACTGAATAATCAGTAATGTAATTTATTTAATTTATTTTAGATGTAGATTACATACTATGTATAACTTGAATTATACACCAACAACTTTGGGGGTATGCGAAGACATCTTAGGGGGTACGTGAAATTTAAAAAAATATATATTATTTTATGACAAACACTGAATAATCAGTAATGTAATTTATTTAATTTATTTTAGATGTAGATTACATACTATGTATAACTTGAATTATACACCAACAACTTTGGGGGTATGCGAAGACATCTTAGGGGGTACGTGAAATTTAAAAAATATATATATATTATTTTATGATAAACACTGAATAATCAGTAATGTAATTTATTAATTTATTTAATTTATTTTAGATGTAGATTATATACTATGTATAACTTGAATTATACACCAACAACTTTGGGGGTACAAAGTTGAAGAAAAATTACATCTGGGGGTACGCGAAGATATCTTAGGGGTTACGTGAAATTTAAATAAATATACATTATTTTATGATAAATACTGAATAATCAGTAATGTAATTTATTAATTTATTTAATTTATTTTAGATGTAGATTTTATACTGTGTATAACTTGAATTATACAGTTGAAGAGAAATTATATCTGGGGGTACGCGAACAAAAAACGTTGAATACCGCTTTTCTATATGATGGTTTTTACGGAAATAATTTCGTTCTTAAATAAAATGATAGGGTATATTTAATAAAGAATTTCAAAAGAACTGCTGAACTTTCGATCGGACACGAAATTTCAGTCACTGTGTATTCCCTAATTACATATTCTAAATCATCTTCCGGAGATTGGTGTCAAAATATTTCCAAGCAGCCATTATACACCGTCACATCAAAAACCAATGGAATGCCAATGCGAAATACTGAAAGGTTCAGTTTCGTCCTAAGTCGCTCACTCTCTGACCTGCAACGTAATCAGTTTTGTGATAAAGGACATTGTCATATACAGGTAATGCAGCACACCCTGTCTTCATTGAAGATTTCTGTCTCCTGGGTTGTTGCGCCGTGGTAGTGTGGTAGATGTTCAGAGGTCCTTGCTGCCTCCATCAGGGCAACCCAGAATTTTTCCACCCTGGGGGACCGCCTATGTTTTTCCATCCCCGTTTAAAGTAAATTCAAATCACTATTTCAGAGTTTCACAATTTGTTTCCCTGAGAGAAATATATTAATGTTAGTCTGTAAGCTTCAGACACATCTACCAGAAGCTTCTTTCCGAGGTTGTTTTGAAGAGGTCTCTATCGCACAGCTAACATCGTCCACGTCAAGATTTGAATCTGAAAACCACGTCTTACTCCCCGAGACGCGTTCAAACTTCCTGTCAACTTCTGGGTTGATATGATTATTTTGGTAGCGTAAAATTGTCTTTGGTTCTGCTGTACGCTTTTCCAGTGTCCCGTTGATTAATGGGCTTTTATATTACTAGGTTTAGTTGAACAGAAATGATAGATTTGTCCTCCAGCTGTAATTGGTCAACAGTTATAAGAGTACTCTGAACACTTGGTGATCCAGATAATTAGGATCTGCTTGAATTACGTAGGAAAGACGTCACAATGTGTACTTTCGTTAAAATTCTGTAGTCTACGTTGGCCAATACGAGGCAATACTCGCAGGGATTAACAAAATCTACGATTTAATGACGCATTTCTGCGTACAGTCTTCACTATTACTCCGATTATATTAAATTTTCCAGACATTCAAATTTTTTACACTGCCACAATGTTCCTAGTTAACATACGAAAAAAAATATTTTACATAAAATTCGAAACCACATCCATGAATTGCTTACAAAATTATTAACTAAGTACTGTATTAATCCGAAAATGAAAAATAGATTTTCGTTGGCCGCCATGTTGCTATTTACGTACTCCAAAATATGTTCTACGATCTATTAACAAGTTTTTCCACGGTGGTATTGGTAATGACATGTATGAAGTTGTAAAATCCTTCAGAGACACCGTTTATAAACCGAATTTTATTAACATTTTCCAGTTTCAGGTTCGAGGAATACATATGTCCTCGTCTTCTGGTATAGTGACCCCGGGGGGGGGGGGGGGGGGGGGGTCGCTCGACTCTCCCTGGGAACTATGTTGACCGCATGGCTACATACAATCTCATCCCTTTGTGAACTAACTCCGCTACACTGCTATCACCATCAAAAACGCAACACATTCTTGCCTACAAGTTATGATCATGTCTGTTGACCCTTTCTTGTATCATACGATGTCCGACAGAGAGGTCATCGGAAAAATCACTGCTCCCTACCGGCTAATGAGTCCCAAGGCCTGAGAGTCGCTGTTTCAAATAAAACCTGAGCAGAAAGGATTAGATCCATCGTTAAAGAACGACTAATAACTCAAGTTCTCAAGCCAAATGACACGATTCACTTCTCGAACTTCGTTGGATCTCGTGAGGCGCACAAGGTCCGTGAGATCTATTTTCTGCCCGCGACTAAAGATCTGTCAGAGGGACGTACGACTATCGTGACAGCAAACTAAGTGAACTGACATACTGCGAACACAAGAGCAAATTAGATGCCAATAGGCCTTAAATTTGCAGAACTTTGAACGTCAAGATAAGAAAACGATTTCACTTTCAATTCTCAGGCTCCACTATTCGTGAACTCTCTAGTCTGACATAAGCTTACCCTCGTTTTAGAGGTACTTGCTGCCTCAATTTTCAGCACGATCATGACCTGATGATGCCTCTAAAACGTCAGTAAACTTCAACCAGATCTCAAGGCGCTCCAACCCAGAAGACAGCCATGTTCAATAACACACTTATGTTAATTAATTAAGTGACTTATGTTAAGATGAGTTGCCATTTGCGTGTTGAAGGTCCATAGTTTAAATACAATCATTACTACCGTGTACAAACTTATGTATTTGCAACATTAACGCACTTATGATATATTCAAATCGAAGAGTGGTAGTATGACTCCGTTAAACAATTCGTCAGACATTTCCAGAACGACTAGGCGGGTTGCGCACCACAAGGCGGAGAAGAAATGTAAAACACGTGAAAGAAAACGAAAAAGTCTGTCGTTGTAAAATCTTTTTTCGGATATCGTAAAGCAAGTGATACGACGCCAAGCAGCAGACGAGAGCGGGTCCAAGTTAAACCTTCGACCGACTGATTTAGAGAACCAGTGTTTGTTTTGTACGTGCACACGATGCATGCTGCTGGAAATCAACGATTAGTTTGAATTCCTAAGAAGAAAAGGCACTATGACCGAGGATGTGAAAATACAGCCTCCCTTAACCATTTGAAGCCGAAGATCGTCTGAATATTATTTATGAATTCAGTCCGTACCGCGAAGAAAACACTACACCTCACCATTACGAAAATCAGCTGGTTAACCCTTTGAAGCCGAAGATCGTCTGAATATTATTTACGAATCCAGACCGTACCGCGAAGAAAACACTACACCTCACCATTACGAAAATCAGCTGGTTAACCCTTTGAAGCCGAAG
>NW_019059799.1:359093-402503 GCF_000696155.1 Zootermopsis nevadensis
ATATTTTAAATATTTAAATGTTAATTGTAATAATATTTTAATATTTAATAATATTTTATTGTGATTAGACTGATAAAATTGAACAAGTATCCACAATAATCTTGTTACAGCAGCTTAGGTAATTAGCCTGCTATCTAAATCTTCCTAAAATTTGTCTTTCAGGGCGTGACATAGTAATTTTGTAGGTGGTTAACAAACATTTTGGATGAAAGCACCGTCTCTGTCTTCAGCTTTTGTAATTACCCACAAAAAAATAATGTTACAAACCATAAAACCACAAATAACATCTACCCCAACCTCTTCCTATAATTTCCAGTGACTTAGCCTCATAAACAGGAATGCAAAGTCCAGTAGTTTTTCTTTTCCTTCGATAATTTTATGAATTCCATCATTTACCTTGTACAAGAAGCATAAGTTTCATGACTAAAATACTACATCCAATTCTCACATAGGCTGCACAAATTCTATACAGCCTATGCAGTTGACACAGCGTTGTTAAATAGCATTATAATCAATCAATCAAGTAAGCCATTATTATTTCTTAGCAGGAAAACAGAACAACAAATTTATAAAATCTACTTTTCTTTAAATGCTTCAATCTATATTTTAATCTGAATAATAACTGTATCATCCATATCTTTGTATAGTCTCCACTACGAGATATACAGATTCTATATTACGTTTGTCAGACATAACCTCAAAGTTTCCACTGCTGTCATGTTCGCAGTAGTTAACGTAAATAAACATTTATACGTAATTTGCACATACGTGCATCTTCATTATTCAAAGTTTCTCACGGTTACCTAATACAGATTTCAAGAATTAGGCGTGTACTCTTTTCATTCTATGAAGAAACATAACCTCAACCTAATATTCCATATTTTCAAAGGTCTGTTGCTAAACAAAATGTCAGAATTCTACCAGTTTTGTTCCCATTTAAAAAGTTCATACATTCTACATGCTGATAATATTGACCACAGTAAATTAAAAAGTATACAGGTAAAGTACCTTTTAATGACATGATATTAACGTATATTTTCATTAAAATTCATTAATTCATTTAAATAATTATTGAGACAAACTGTATACACGAGAAAGGATATTCTAAAGAGAATTATGAAGTCACAACAACATTTGGGCATAATCTGTGAAAAGTTTAAGAAAAAATTAACACTATAATGACAGCCATGGACCCTCATCATTAATTTAAGACGTGGGCAGAAGTTAATTTCAAAAGATAAAATTCAAGTACTGGGAATGAATGCTTCGTGCTACAAGGGCCAGAAAACTTTATATTTCACAACTTATTCCATATTATTAGAGCAATCAGATCAAGGATTAGACCAAATAATGTATGATCTTAAACTTTCACGGTGATGAATTATTCCGGAGCTACCGTGAGCTACCCTGAGGACGAGGATTGTTCTCGAAACGTCGGTGTTTTCTCAATTAAGCCACCTTAGACGGCTGGTAGCCCCCCCCAAAAATATTATGTTTAAATGATGTTTTAATTCACACGCTGAAATTACATTTGTAAATTAAATTCCTATTTCCGTCTCTTATTTAAATATTTTATATCCAAAACGTGGTCTTGGGACGCTTCATTTCTGTAATCCTTTTTGTCGTCTTGTCCATAGCTCACCATCTTTTAGGCTACATAAAGCTGAAATAATTTGTGGGTCTGTATTTGTGATGTACGCATGCATGGATGTTCTAGAAACGATCAACCAATTTGCCCCAAACTTGGTACGATTATGCCTTGAAACCAGAATATTTTAGAAAGGTTATAACTCCAATAAATCGTCCCTGGTTCAAGTCTCGATAAGGATGGTTTCTTTAACTTTGAAACTAAGCACAGCAGAAAACTATGCAAAAATCAAAATTGCTTTTCTCTGCGAGTAACTCACAGAGGTCACAAATCCGAAAAGAGACCTGTCGTGGTTTCGAGTACCGTCGATGGTTACTGTACCTTAGAAACTTAAATTGATAAAACACAAATAAGTCCCAAGCTTTTGTTTCGGTGGGACATCACAGGAACAATTTAAATCTAATTATATTAATTTGTAATACTTGAACCAATTAATTTAACCAGGACTGAGTAATATATTTTTTTACTGTAATGCCAGTCTTGAACTTAAAAATTTTGTACAGTAAATAACTTCAACTGAAGATCTTCCTGTTACCACCAATTGTACATGTTTATTGTTTACTGATTATAAATAAAAAAAATAAAAAGTATTATAATGGCATATGTTGGAAATACAACTGAACAACAAAGGGAAATGCGACTGTTTGAGAAAGTTGTACACCCCTGTTGGGAAAATTACTAAGGAAATGGTGTTGACAATGGCCTTGTTGATGATAAAGCTAGTTAAGTACTTTTTAATTGAAAGCGTTATTTTAAAGTAACTTACTTTGCACAATGTTTGTAAAACTTGCACAAAGCATTCTTTCTCAAGCACTCTTCAGAATTAATGTTATAAATATTCATAACTATCTTATCTTACAGTCGAACTTACCACGTGAACGAGACTGGGACTCAATGTACTGGAGAGTGCTAGGAAGTCCCATGAGTGCGACAATGAAGAAGTTCTTCGATTCCTTGTCGTTTATTTTCTTGGTCCACAATGACAAAATATTATCATATCGGCTTTACAAAATCAAATGTACACACGTTAAACGCACAAAAACAACTGTTTTAACAATGAACAACTTTGGAACATACACTAATATATTATCACTGTAAACAGTATTACAAAATATATTTTCCTAAAAAAATAACCATTCAGAATAATAATTATCACTGATATCTAAATTACGAACACTTTAGAAATTGTAGCTACAAAAAGACAGGCCACACAGATTCATACTAACACTTCTGCAAACAAATGCGTTTGGTATCAACTTCGCTGTTCATCTGTTTGTCGTCACGGCCTTCTCGTTACCTAGTACCAACACAAACAAACCACTCTTTAACTCGCGGTGTCATGTTCGCTTGTTTTCAAAGCGCACACTTTCCATGCTAGCGAGAAATAAAGACAAGAATTCGACACCGCGGGACGCCTGGTCTGTTACAGCGTCAGTGGAAGACTGTCTGCTCATGTGCTGGCTCTCAGCTCAGGCAGAGGTCAGAGAGAGACGGAAAATCGAGTAGTCTCTCACACTCTCTGCACTATTCCAACGTTCACACGTACATAGTTCAGTTAGAAAGTACACTGCTACCCATCCTGACTACAGCATGGGTCCGTAATGAACGGTAGTTGCTTAGCAAGTCAAGATTTTTTTTATTAATGTATATAAAAACCTGAGCTCTAGCAGGAGACCGTTCAATCCAGTCCACCCTTTCACGTCCTTGGCCAAGATCCCTTTCAACATTGTCGTTCCACCTACGTCTACACTGCTCAAGTGATACCTTCCTTTGAGGTTAAAACTGACATTATGTAAAAAATTTATACTTTCTTCTCGTGTATTTCAGCCATTTCATTCTCGGTTCAACAATAAGCGAAGAACACAAATTTTTAAACCAATAATAATACAAATTGCCCCATATTTCTGGCTCCATCTTTATAAAATCCATTTATTTTCCTCAGAATTTTCTTATATAGCGCCCTTCATTTTTTTTTCATTAAGATAGACATAAAAAAGCTTAATACACGCAAAACAGCATGGATACATTTCTGTACACTTTAATTTAAAGATTTCTAGAGAGCAGACATGTGCACAACAGATTCTAAACTGAATTGTAGCAAATATTTTCCAAATTGAATGAGAGATTTAATTGTATCAACGTAATTTAAAGTTTTTACTCCTGTCTCCAAGTAGGACTAATTGAACCCTGGCACATTTTCAGCTAATGTATCGGCTACCATTTATTACCATATTATCCTAATTCTGGTGACGAATACGTTATTAATATACCCTGGAACTTACTTTTCTCTGAGTTTATTTATAGTTCAACGCTTTAGCATCATCCGAAAATGTTTGCCATGACGTAATGGAAGTAATTAGAGCAGTGACTCGGTGTGTTTATATATATTTTTATTTCTTTGAGTGATATTATATAATGCTTCCTTATCAACTGCAGACGTTTATTTACGCTGAATTTAATGAGAGGATCACTAATGAACATGGCGTTAGCCCACATCGTAGTTTCCTGAATGCCATTATGCTGACAACACTAGGTGATCTGAATAAATCACAAATTTCCTAATTTTGTGACGTCTTAAGTCGATTTCAACTTGATTTATTTATTTTATACGTCTCAGCTCCAAGGTATTTCATGTTTTTCCTTCGTAAATAAGAGGCCATGTTTAACACCCAGCAACATAACAGGCAAACCATTAAGATTCTTAGAGTTTTGAAAAAGGCGACGTTGAAAGGATCAGAGAGGATTACATATTTTAAAATACTATCCTGATATTATGTTTATAGGACTGAGGAAAATCGAGGAAACTTTCATCATAATAAAGAGATCAATGACCGAGTTTCGAAGCGAGTACTTCCAAAGTACAAGTCATAATCTCTTTCGATAGAGTTTTTTTTCTTTTAATTCTTACTTAGGGATGTTAAATTCTTTTTCCTTGTCCTACGAAAGCTGCCTACTGATCGCTACATTTGTACAGAATAGCTTTTCTTGTCGGAAACGCATTTTGGAGGTAACACGTTCGGAAAAGGTGTCGAACCCGAGTCTCCTCACTGAAGGTTACTTCCACATTACTCCGGATCTATTAATCTAAGTCAGATTATTAGGCTGACCTCAGCAGTTGATACAGATTTTTTACACAGATTGGCAACGGTTGCCATATTGCAATGCTTCTAACATGTTGACCGACTGAGGGACTTACAGATGTATTCAATCGCTCAACCTTCTGATTTCTTACCCTGTTAAATACGCCTTCTAGGCCTGAAATGAAAGGAACACACTTCGAATAGATAATGATAAGGCACGCAAACTTTCCTTCTGACAAGTGCATGATGACGCACGAGTGTTTAAAGTAGTTCACCGTGTGTCATGTATTTTAAAGCCCCGAATACTGTATTAATCACAGTTATTGCATAGACGAATTATGAGATAGGACAATAGCGTTTAAAACGATTGGAAATGAGGTGGACGTGGCCAATTTCAAGGCCCTATCCCGATATTAGCCTGGAAAGAATTGCAATAGATTTATGCCAGAATAATCGGTGTCCCGGCCGACATTCGAAACCAGGACACCCCGAATACACATCGAAATTATGAGCTTATTCTGTGAAATCTTTGTTTGCGTATAAAATAACTTAATTCAGCTCTGTAACTGCAAAGAAAAAGAAAGTTACAGGCATGTGCAGCTTTCCCTCCCTTTGTTACAGACTGTTCCATTGAAAACACAACTCTACTACAGCAGAATTTGCATGTCACAAATATAACAAGACAAACATTGAGTACCTGCAACCGTAACCTCTTGTTACACCTGATGGATTGCTTTAAACTGGCATGGCCGTAGTTTCGGCTGTAGTGTTACTCGATAAACACTTGTCAAATTGTCTACGACGATAGAGCAAATGTAACTTCGTCTCACCTGTCAACACTGTCCGACGTCGAAAGATTTCCTGACCCAAAAACTTCCTGTGTGCAGAAATGTTGTTGTACGAGGTGCGATCGGAAAGTTTCAAGATTGCGCGTATAAAAACCCGTACATTTATCTCAGGTATTAAATTCATCCATCACCCTCGAAGTAGTTCCCCTGGGAGTGAACACAACGATCCCAGCGCCGCTGCCAAGCCTGGAAGCATCCCTGGAAATCTTTCTTTGTCAGCCTGCCAAGCACCATCTGCGATTCTGCCTGAATCTCTTCTATCGTCTCAAATCTCCATCCCTTTAGCTGAATTTTCATCTTTGAGAAGAGGAAACCTTAGAAAGGAAGTTGGGGTCGGTTCTTGCAAGATCTTTGAGCTCCTGACAAACGAGAAGTCGATTCTGCTTCTGGTCCTCAGACAGGAGCCTTGGCACAAACTTGGCCGAGATGCGTCGCATGTGGAGTTCTTCCTTTAGAATCAGCTATTGACACAGTCTTGAAACTTTCCGATCGCACCTCGTAACATGATTTGAAATTAAGTAGCAGCTCTGGGAGCGTGTACAGGACAACCGAAGAATCAGCCAACGATGGAAATGCATTCAGTCAAACCACAAAGCTCAGGAGATGCAGCGAAAATGTAGTCATGGCTGAAGATATAACAGAAAATATGTTTTGGATAAATCACTAAAATTTTTCAAACCTTAGGGCCATGCATAGAAGCACGTGTTACGTGTGTCTGATACCTGATAAAATTTTGCAATAAAATAGACTTAATTTTACTTAAGATACATTCATATTTCTGTATGTTGGTCCCTCGTGAAGCGACAAATGGGAATTTAGTGTACAAACCACGAGACATTATGATGAAATGTGACAGGTCACACAGTCACTGTGCAGTTCCACTCGGCATTTAGACAAGAACACTACAGTGTTCTAATTTAACTCTCCGTTAAGTACACTTTGATGTATAAGGTCACATAAAGTGAACCTTATTTGCAATTGCGTACATAACTTAATGGTTATTTGACTGCAGTCAATTGATTTGCGATGGACCAAATTACAGTAACACAGCGTGTGAAATGTTGTACTGATTCACAGGATTGTTTCCTGTTAATCACTGGTGTATAGTTGACGTCATTTGACGTAACAAATTATGAACTAGAGCAGAATGACGTGTGGGGTCATGGGTTATAATCTTGTTGATATCGCAAGATATTCTTCTGTAACGGAGAATTCTTCTTATACAATATTAAATTCGGATTATAAAGCAAACGGACGTGATCAAATATGTTTTCTAATGTTTAATCCACTTTTACTATCAGCAAATGTATTGTGATATGACAGCATACACATTTTAGAAATCACATTTACCGTCCTCATAATATAATATTGCGCGCAACCACCATGTTGTTATTTTAAATCTTCTTACGAAACTCTTTGTTGTGTATGAGACACGACGCCTTCCTGAACATAGAACATAATTTATTCCTCCGAGTATTTAAACGAAATTTGTGAAACAAATTAAAAAAAAAAGTATTTGGTGGTCAACTTTCAGTGATGTTATTTGAATCTTGTTGTGGCTATACTAGAAACCCATCCCTGATGCATGATTGCGTAATTTTGGATCGGTCTGTACAGTCTGTTATACAACACGGTTCTTTACATGTTTCGTCTTTTCTAAACAATCTTCAGGAAATTCACAATCATTTTACATGATAGTTTGTTAAAACATTTCCTCCACAATTTAACATTTTAAAATATCAATTATTAAATTTTATAATTTATATATTTGCTAGATTATATGCCATCTATTACTTGTCCATTAAAATCACTGTTTTTATATGGTTTAGTTACTAATATTTCCATACATTGATGTTATCTTTTATTCTAATTTTATTGGACAAAGTTAAAAGTTCTAACATAATTAATTATGAAATTTAAATTGTTTAATCATATGCTTGTTACGTCTTATTTTATATTTAGTTTCTTTAGCCTTGTCTTTATCTGATTTCTAACTTAAATGTTTTCTTTGTGAAATCTGCAAAACAAGGGCGTATCAAAACGCGTTTGAAACAAGACGATTAATTCACGAGGACTGTTGGTCGGAGATGAAACGTGCGCACGATTCTCTGACGCGAAGAGATCTGGTTTATCTTTGCCTCTGAAGAGCGTGCCAATAAAAATACGCAGGGACCAAGCAGTACCCGCTACGAAACGCCACGCTGTTGTCGTTCAATTGAGCCCCGTTGTCATGTTTGTTTATCCAGCGAATTCCAAGCCAGCGTAATTCAACTACATAAATGAGCAGGAGAAGATACATGAATAAATCCACAGTTCTACACAAATTAGGTATTTGAGTCATGTCTTCCTTAAAAAAATATATCTGCTTATAAATTTCAAGTGAAAATATATTCTTATTCGACGACCAAAACACTGGATGCCTTAAATCCCCAATTGAATTTAGTCTAGTTACATTGAACTACGTAATAAACTATAGAAATTTTAAAAAATAATTTACGTAAATAACTCTGTTAAATTGTTTCAGATTAAGACTAGTTGTTGTGGATCTTAAAATCTAAGAATTTACATTTGTGTGTGTGTGTTATGTAAAGAAATTCGGAAATGGAAACGAAAATAATTTTCCAATTGAATCATGTCCAGTTTCTTCGAGCTATGAGGTGTAGCAACGTCGAAATAAATTTACGCCACGTCTACTAAAACGACGGGGTTTAGAAAGAAACGTACTCTCACGACATTTCCATGAGACATATGGGGTTTCCGAATAATATTTCGTGCGCATTTCTTGTGTCCCATCCATGCTGCATGTTCTGATCATCTCATACTTAATGCTTAAATAACACTGTTAATATCGCATGAATACAATTTCATCCATCTTCCTGTTTTGTCATCTGTTTAGCATCGAAATACTGTCTTCAGGACTAAGTCTTCAAAGAGCATTTAGTCGTATAGTGGCAGCGCCACTGATGGGCCCCGAAGTGGCATCCGGGCTCAAAACCTCACTCACTAGTCGGCCAGCTCAACATTTGCAGTATGGGCGTGGTGAGTGAGAATTTATTTTGGTACGGTTACAGCGACCCTCGGTTGTAAGCAAGCGCGGTGCATCATGGGAAGAAGTAGAACTCGGAACTGAGAATCACGGATAAAACCAGGAGTAAGCCTATAACACGTAGAAATTTAATGGAAAAAAACGAAATAAAGAAAAAGAAATGTGGGTGGGAGACAAGAATGAAACAGAGCGTAGGCGGAAATAAATTAATAGAAATAAAATAACGATGAAGACGGAAGAATAAATATAAATAAAATGATTAGAAGAATAAAAAGTAAGGTTAGGTTAGCATCCAAGAAAAGACACAGTACTACCAACTGTGACGACATTTGAATACAGTGAAAACTCGGTTATTACGCCATGTGGTGTGGCATAAGTTCAGCTTTGTTTCAGAGGGGATTACTGCCTCCATCATCAGGGCTATGAGACATTTCAATAAATATGTGCCAATGAATGAACGTAAAAATTCGTCATAGAACTGTCGTTACTAAATCTCTGTACACAAATTTTAGACGTTTTCTCAGCCTGTTTAATAACACGACTACGCCAGCAAAATCTCCCTCAGGACGAGTGACGTCACGAGTCAGCATCAGAAGTTAGTTGTCACGTGGTGTGTTCATTCGGATGATGCAGCGTCTAAAAATGATCGCCAGTCAGTAAGTCTCCTGTACAGCACTGCTAGTTAAAAGTGCAACAGTTTCTTCTTCTTTGCAACAAAAGACATTTGTTGTTTGGATCATTTCATGGCTGATCAACACAGAAATTACGTAATTCAACCTGACCCACCATAATTATGTCCTTAATTGAGATATAAAGCTCCAATTAGTATCAATTAAAAGCGAAATAAATGGACGTTCACATTACATCACATATTTTATTGAGATAAAATAACTTTTTAAGCTCGCCTAATTTAATCGTTTGCCTTGCATTTCCCAAAATACGATACTTAAAGGGTTTTTTTAAGAAAAATTTATTTTAAGCATTCTGTTGACTCTGACATGTCAAATTACTAGGGACAAACATTGAATCAGTTGTTATTAAATCGTATACATTTCCATGTGACAGGAATTAAGACAAGTTTGTAGGAATTGAGGTGAGCCAAACATGGCTGTAATCTGGTAGAAGTTTACCGACTTTTCAGAGGTCCTTGCTGCCTCCATCATCAGGGCGATCGCAGGGCACAACATCCCAGAAGGCAGCCATATTTATATTCAACGCCATGAGAACATTAAATCTCACCTAATAATTGTTCAAATGATCAGCTAGAATATTAAAATAATGAATTTAAAATTGTATGGATTATCAGTTTAATAGACAAAGCTAATCTGATGACGTAGTTACAAATGTTTTTCTTATACCATCTGGAACAAAAATTGGCCCAAATCTCGGCAATCGCTCGCCAACTATGTAACCGATTACGTGTATGGTTAAGTTAAGAAAAAAAATATAGCTCATTCTTTACTGAATATTTTATAGGACTATTACGCCATACAAAAATTTAAAATTACTCAGGCTTCAGATCAGAAGAAAATAAAATGTCCTATATAATTTCGTCGTCTTGCTCGCTCTGTGGGCCAAGACGTTTACAGTCAAGTAAAATAGCCTAAGGCCATGTCATTTGCATCGAGAAACTTCGAAAAATCACAATAACTTTACGTAGCTAATCCGAGATTCAAACCTGGAACCTCCAGACAAGATGACAACTTCACAGCAACGTATTTCTTGTTCTAAAAAAAAAAGCAGTCAGTCAGGTTAGCTATATTCTGGGTCGATATTCGAATCCGCGACTTCCAGAGTCAAGGACGAGTGATGTCACTGCACTGAGACTTGAGTGAGTATAAATTCTTCTGCATCAGGTAAGAGCTGGAAACTACACATTTCACCCCAAAAAGCTCATCTATCAAAGACGAAGTGTCCCATGCTGTTTGTGACAATCGATAGCTCGCTCGATTCGACCTCATCTCGAAACTCTATTTTGATTTGAGGTCAGCTGACATGGAACAACCATAAACACGAATTACGCACTGTGGCACCAGAAATATTATTTTTATTTTCATATAATAGTCGTATTTAAAAATAATAAGAGTTACTTAAAAGCAGTGCAGAGCTTTGAATGTCGTCGCATCTGTACACGAGGTTGTTCGAGGCAAGAGATAAAATTAAAGTAAATGTTTGTGGACAGTATAGTCTGTTCACGTAAGGATGGAAACAGATAATTTTCACAAACGTTATGTTATTTTTTGGAATAGCTGACGATATGTAAAATTCAGAAATATATAGGCCTTAAACATATTCAATATAAACTAGTTAGTACCTAAAATAAAAATTACTTGTTACGTTTTCCAATTCTCTTGAACTTTATACTTGGCACATTGCAAAAAAAACGGGGATAAAACACTTAATCCCCTTAAATCACTTAAACACATTAGAAAATTAAAGCTTAAAATTTTCTTAACTAACTCCTGCTCTGTTTTCGGGAGGTCCTAGGTTCAAATCTCGGTCCAGAGACCGGCTGTAATGACTGATGGTTTCTGTGGTTCCCCGAAGTCAATCCAATCAAAAGACAGAATGGTTCCTAAAATTACTGTTTCGGACACTGAAAATTTCTAAATTTATACGATTCTTAGCTAATATTGGATGATTTTACAAAATTAAAAAAATTTCAAATTTGTTTAAAATTTAGTTGTGGCAAATTACTGGCAATATTATAAACGCCAAATATCACTTTTGCACCATAATTAATTTATGACGAAAGATTATGATTTGTGAATTGGATAAGAAATTTGGTGTCTATTTGTACGTCTTACCCCAAAATTTGCCTGCATAGTCAACATAGTCGATCACCAGGTCAAGACTCGAACCCGCGAACCTAAAACTTTCACGTTCATTTATGAAAAATACACAGTTCTCTGATTTGTGCTGTCTTGGCCCACTAAAATAAAATGGATGCAAGATTTTGGCCATAAAATCTAAGAGGCAGATTGTGTTCTATTCCCATCCGTATACAAGGATAATATTAAGATTAATTTTATATAAAAAGGAGTGAGATCTTAAAATAGGTTTAGCAGCTCAGGACTAGATGCAGTGGTGTCCTTTGTAAATACAATAGTTAATATTAAGGAACCTTATTTCTTGCCTGACTGGGAGAAGAACACATCCTCATTAAGGGTTCTGCCCCGAGTACGAATGTCAGATAAATAATTTGAAGTTTTGCACGACAAATTCTCTCCATCGACGTCCTGACCTAACGAGTAGTAACTCAAAAGTTAGTGACGTATTCTTCCCCAACGGAACTCGTTGCATAAACGCGATGCAAATTGTTATAAGCGTCGTCTGTATCTCGCTATTTCCCTTGGCGTGAGTGGTGATGACGTCAGCGCGTCTTGGCGAGATATCAGCCACAGAGAACGATCAACAAGGCAGTAAAACCATAAAGAAACATCGTTTCTGTAGACGCACGTGATTTCCACGGAAATCATCACACAAAAACTTCCATGTCCGTTTTAGCAGGGAAAATCCTGAGCGGATGAACAACCAGCAGCGACTTTCTCAGGTTAGTTAGTTCGTTGCTTTGATCAGTTAAACAAATATCTAGCTACACAGTTATTTAGTCAGTCAGTTAGCCAGCCATCCTAACCACTAGTATGTAACATTCGATCTACAAAGTACAGAACGGTCGAAAATTCACTAAACTCATTCCTGATACGTGTTCTATTTGTACATACCCGTAGGGTAATCTACCCTGAAGAGAAAGTTTTCTAGGTGACTTTCGTGGCGAGGATGATTAAGAATCAGCGCCCAAGAGTGATTTGGGCCTCAGCGGTTTTTCTGCCGCATTGATGGAACGCAAGTTTGGCGGATATCGTTCAAACTATCGTCATTTGTTAGCGATGGGCGACCGGACTTGTTTCTGTCCTGCACGCTCCCCGAGTCACAGAATCGATTGACCAGACGGGAGACTATCGATATGTTCAGCACACGAGATACTATCGATATGTTCAGCACACGAGATGCTATCGATATGTTCAGAACACGAGAATCGAGAAACATGTCCCTAACCTCAATATGGTACATTAAGTAAGAGCTAGATATCACGTAATTTTCGACAATGAACACTCGCTGCACTTGTCAATGAGGCATCCATGTGCTTCCATTGTTGAAAGATGACCGACGGACTGACACGAAGATGGTTAAAACATAACGTGACCTGGGTGGACTCCAGCATAGTCATAGTGTTATTGTGTATTAATTAATCCAATTGAACTGTGTTTAATTGCAACCAGCAATCTTTTTTTATTGTGGACTGCATGACTTTTCGACCACTCTGTAACAGCCGAAAGCAGGATCTCAACGCCTTGCCTAATTCCTTTTTGGAACGAACAGAAGGTCATATCAAAGTACTTCTCCAAATAAGATAAGTAACATCATCGGTAAATTCTTATGCCTTCACGTAAAATACGAAACTCGAGTGGGAGCGTGTTCTCCATTTTGCGCTGGCCTTGTTGCACACATCGTAGGCCTTTCTATATGCTGACGAAAATTTTGTTAGCGGGACAAATGTGATGTAGACCTATTTCTTTGTATATAATTTGATATCAACATCACAGATTTACGTTTCTTATTTGTAGGGCACCCGATTTATATAAACTAAATAAATTTCACTCCTAGTGTCATATTTCATGTTCCATTTATTTCGTTACATATTCATCACATTGAAAAATGTTTCAGACGTTCGTGTTTGAGAAAACCGATCTAATTAGATTAGAGTTTAATGACCTAGAAATTGAGAGTTGTGATATATTTGATCTGTATGCACCGTAATTAAAATTCCTTCATCACTTTAACAGGTTCCAAAGTCGAATGTTTATAGTAACCAGATTCTTTGTATTCACTCGAATTTGTGCCCATCGTTTATAACAGGCCTACGATTGGACCAGGTGAGAAATGTGAAGTCTAATTTACAGAGAACTGACGGCTGTAACACATCAGACAAGAACGCCTTATCACAACTAAACATAACCATGATTTGTCCTTGTAGCAACACTTTACCAGTATCATTCTGCGTGCTCATTGCTTACCTAACTTGCCATCGTTACGCTGCACGAAGCACACATATCCCATGAGAACTTCGGGTGGTGACCGCCGTCACATTATGTCGCTACATGCTGGGCACGTCTTATGTTCATTTCATGGCCACTGTAAATGTAGTAGGTCCAAGCAACGAAATTTTGCAGGGACGGAAAAAATTCTACTAATTCTTAATATCGGTGCACTCTTGACGCAATTCATATGCAATCCAAAACATGCATTCTTTAACTTACCTAACCTCCCCACTGCAGCCATTACATGCAGGAGTCGCGGATCTATTTTAAGGTTAATTACAGGTGGCACAAGAACGGTTCAATAACCTTGGCAGGAAAACACCGACTAATACTGAACACCAAAGATAATTTACTGTAAAGAACATAGTAACTGCCTTCTTAAGCCTGGTATATGGCCATTCTCCAGACTAGCCTTTAATGATTAACATTTTCAAACATCATGTTATTGACAAAATAATGTTCCTCTCTGGAGTCTATTACCTCAGCTAATACGCCTACTACTCCCATTAAGCAGAACATGATTTGTCAGGAAAGGTCTGGGACTAGAAAAGTATTTCTGAGTCCAGAAATAGTTCATCCCTTCCCTAAATCTGGGCCAAGACCCAAAAGAAAGTAATCTTCGGACTCACCACTGCGAAAACCTTAAATCTTACTCTATCTATTTCAACGAAAAAGCGGTGCAGTCATAAGGAATTTGTATCTGTTACAAATCCTGAGATCATATGATTATTAGTAAGAATATATTTATTTTATTTGTGTTCAGAAATAAATTTTGCATGTTCAAATGTACCCACCTGTGGTTCAAGTGAATCACTAAAAATGGGGCTCTTTCAAATACATGCAGCTATAAATTAATGTAAAAAAATTAAGTTTAGTACATTAAATAAGTTACGATACAATTTTTATTTTATGTAAAATATGATAAAGTTCCACCCCCTTACTATTAAAAGCCAATCATATATACCTTACATTTAAAAAAATCAAAAGAATGTTCAAATGTGCTCCATCTATTCAAAAACCTGCACACAGTAACTACGAACTGTGTGGAACTGTCAGACAGAATTTTAAATGAACTTCAAGGGAATTTAATAATACGATACTAAAATAACAAAATTAAAATGGGGTAACATACATAAATCTGCCATCTCTGTACCTACAAATTCAACAAATAATGTACAGCAAATTTTTGTATGAAAAGGGTGTTTGAGGAATGAGAAAGAAAACAGATCAAAGTAGTCACGAAGGTAACAAAAAACTGAAAAATACTTTGGTCGCATACTTATACAGCAGCGTAACTCACGCACATTAATCATCTTCCCAGTCTTGTTTTATTCTGAAAACAAAATATATAAAAAGGTTCTTAACGTAAGTGGATGTCACCATAGAACAATACACGTAACGCTCTCTTCTTTTCACACATAATCCTTAAAACCTTTTTTCTGAGTGGAATGTTGAGAACGATCTGTCCTTCCGCTATGCAACCTTCTTCGCAAGTTTCCACGCTCCAATACGATACCATAACCAAATGAGAAAAATATCCTTTCCCATTTGTAACCAACTGAAAACTGGAATCAGTTTAGAACCTGAAAACAATAAACCTTCTATACAACAAAATCAAGTGCACTTGGACTTTCTCTTGATTCCGCAGTAGAATGGTTGTCAACCTGTGAAAAGCAAAGTTAATGTGAAGTTAAAATAAAAAAATCTTAACGTGCCTGACAAATCGACTGTCTAAAGCAAAAACAAACGGCTGTTTGAAATTCCGTGACCCATAAGGTATTCCTGAACGGCAAGCGTTTGTACCTTAAATTTAGGAAAACCTTAAATGAGAGTTTAATAAAAATTAGACAGAAAATTACTCCGTTGATTCTAAAATACTCAGGAACGAATGCCTCAATCTTTACCATGTGGCGATGGCGAGTAAGTGACTTGCCGTATTTCTTGTGGCTCCACGGTTGCTGTTGGTGGTGATGAATTACGCCCTGTTCAAATGAACAATGAACCAGTGTCCAGACTCCATGTCCAAACCCGAATTTAATTCCTCAGATGGAGGCGTGGTTTTGTTGAAGATGGACTGCATGACACGAAATGTTCTGGCTAAAGCCAATTTTGGAACTCGTCTTCTTCTCCGTTCACACCCATCACCTGGCTTACTTAGCTCATCAACAGATGGGGTCACAGGGCTGCGAGTCTATTAGACTTAGCACGTGCGTACGTCTCCATCCGCGCTCATCACTGAATGCCATCCTTCTACCTTCACTACCTTGTCAAGATGAAATTTCAACCAACATTCAGATTTTACCGAGACACTTGGCGTCCCACTTAAATCAGCACGACAACCCAATTTTGGATCACAACTCAGGGGATAAGAACCATTGGTATAGAGGTACTTAATTTAATTACCTTCAATTTCAGTCCAGTTAACTGCTACTTCTGACAAAGGAATTCCAAGTCTCTGCGCAATGTACAGTAATTCCGCATCGAACGCCCTGTAATACAAAGTAATGAAACTGCAAGTGACTTATTCAAACAATCACAAAGTGTGACCAAGCAAACACCAAATGGAGTGTAAGCCCTGATTATATTGAGCCGACTACATTCGGCTCTGATGTTGTGACGGCGAAACTTCGAAAGGGGTGCTCATGCGTGTGGGGAGGTTAGGCCGATTTAGGAGGGAGGGGGCTGATTTGGGGAGACACCGACTCACTCTGGCTACTTTTATGTTTTGTTTGTGATAGTTTTATCAATGACGGCTGGGCACCCCCTGCGAGTTGACCTCGGTTTGTATTTGTTATCATGTTGTGGTTGCCAGTCTGGATAAGTATTGATTTTGTTGTGTTGGTGGACGGGGCAACCGCCGTGTTTTTGGGTTATTCTTGGTCCCTCGGGGTGGTCAAGGCCGGTAAGATGAATTGGAGTGTTGCCGAGAGCAAGCCGAGTCATGGGTTTATTTTTTCCTCTTATATGCTTTGTAGTAGGTTAATGAATGACCACGTGTAACGCGTATGTATTACAATTTGTCTTAAGAAAATATTAGTATTGAATATATTATAGTATGAAATGTTGCTATAAATACTAATACCAAATATATGCCATTACTAATGTGTAAAAGAACAAACAAACATTAAATGTGCCCTGACTGTGAAACAATATAACGGGCAGGCATCTACACTTAAATGACACCTGGGAAAACACATTACATTGCTTGGCGTAAAGCCAGGCAAAAAACATGAACCGAAACCTCTGTGAAGTAGAAACATAAACATCTGTTAAACAAGACTCAAAAGACATACTCTTTGGAGTACACAAATTTGAGATTTTTACAGCGGTGAGTATGAAGATGGCAGTCTTCCAGGTAGCAGCACCACTTAGTACTAGACGGTGTTCTTCACACCGCATCACGAGTGTTGACGTCGGCAGCAAGACCGATGGAATCGCAAGTGCGACTACAGTATCAAAGGCAAACACGGAATCCAGGGGCAATGAAACGACGAGATCCCACGATAATCTTTGTTCACTTGCAGTGATGTTTTCTGACAATGACCTTTGCCCATTGTCGCAGCAATATCTTTCAGTAATGTCAATCCACAATATTACAACAACGTGCTCCAACAATGCCCATGGAGCATCAAGTGCTGTGCGCTTTACTACGAATTGGGATAAATTAAGTAAAAAGGCACAAAAATTTTTTTAAAAAATCAGTATTTTTTGGCAAGACGTTTGATAATGAATGTCCACGGAAGTCTTATCAGCAAGTACAAATGCGACACTTTTAGCTGCAAAAATAATTTCCACAGCTTGCGCTGGCAACAACGAACACGGCCGACTGCCGTTAGCCAAGAGTGAAAATGCGAGTCATGTGCTTGTGTTTGGCGCTTCAAAAGGAATGTTATCGCAATGGAAGCAAAAGATTGCTCAACGTGTCTCCGCCGGCGCACATAAAATTTACGTAGAATTCAGGCAAATTGTGAATATCAGTAGTTACATTCTGCAATGAAGATGAAGGTTATCCATTCTCCAAGACTTTAAGCCCTGTTTTGCATACTTCTGTACTTCTCCTACATTTCTTAACTTAAATAGGTCAGAGTGACTGAAACCTTACCACCTCTCCACGTGTAAACTGCCGAAAGAAAGACGCGCAGCCTCTCTGGTGAAGAGCTTGAAACCGCATTGGGTGTCTCTGATTCCGCGTACTGAAAACAGCCATACTAGGAGGTGGAAGCCATACATGAGAACCGTGCGGAAATACGAGCGGCTGGAGATGGCCTGCTGCTCTAGGTGAGCACGTGAACCGCACACAATTCCCAGACCTGCGGCAACATCATCTGGTGCCGTCAGATAATCACCTGAAACAAAAAACCTCCACAGATCTAAAAAATTGCCACCAAAGTGGCCATGAAAGGAAAATCCACCTTACCTTTCACCACTGAAAGTACAGAAGTCAGTTAATACAATATTCTATCCAGGAAATAGAACCAATATACATTTCCAGAATCTTTCAGAAACACTCATATTTCCTTTAGAAACAGCTGACAATATACAGACTTTAATAAAGTTATGATATTTCAAAATGGCAGCATCTTATAACAACTTACATGCCAAAAATACATTTTATCATCACAAAGCTATGGAAAACAAAAATATTTATAACAGCTGTGGGTGAGCCATGTAGCAACTATGGCAGAGATGAAAAACGTACAAAGTCTTGGGCGGAAAGCCTGACGGGAGTAGATGGCTGTCGAGAGTTAGGCATAGATGGGAGAATAATAATAAAATGGCGGCCAGTGGCAAGGTTTCATAAACATTACAACAAACCTTTGGGTTCCAAAAAAAGCAGGAAATTTCTTAAGTACCTGAGTCAGTATCAGTTTCTTAAGAATTGTGTTCCACAGAGTCAGCATGTTTTAAACCCACTCACTTTCATTACAAGCCTAAACCATTTAAGATACAAACATCTGCAGAGAATTTTCTTTTAAATTATTATTACCTTTAACCAAATCTTTCAGACTAGATTCGAGTTTCGCGAGGTCAGGAAACTTTGTCGCGCCGTCAGCATCAGCAAACAGTATCACAGCTCCTCGAGTACTCTGCACGCCCTGCAACATTACGCTTTGCAATTCCTTCGTGACTCTGCGGAAAATGGTGCACCCTACCTAACAAAGACTGGTCTCAGTTTTAATAAAGAAATTTAACTTGCAGAAGACCTAGGCACAGAGAGAAAGAAATTTTAAAAATTAGTCTCAACACTGCTCAATTTAACCTGGAATAATACAATCAACCACCTTCACAAACACATGACTTCATTTTACAATCGAAGTATTCCACTTAATGCCACAAATATGACTGAACACCTCAACTTAATCTGAATCAAAGTCTCAAAAATCCTATTCACTACGCAAGCGACACATTATAGTGTTTCAAAATGTCTTCCCTGTGACATGTTTCAGAAGGGAGAGTTTTAGTGGGAATCTTTTTGCAAAAGGGCCATTTCAATTCTGAGGAGGTAAAAGGATAACATTAAAATGAATCTTAAGAAAAAAAGGATATGAGTAAAGATGATTGATATACTGTTTCAGGATCATGTTCGACGGTGGGTTTCTTATTACCAGCGTTTAACATCCCGGTTATAATACCAGGGCATTGGTTACTACACAATTCTAAAATAAAACTTTTCAGTACTTCAAACATTCATCAAGTCCAACAAAGGAAACTCGCTTGATGTTCAGTTATCTCAACATACATCTTACCAATCTCACGGCACCACCTTTTCCCCTGTTGGTTTCAAGTTCCAGGACTCTAACAGTGTCAGCTCCATGATTCTTGGCGTATTTCCTAGCTACTTCAGCTGTACCATCTTGACTACCATCACTGACCACTATAACTTCATATGTAAGAGCTGGCCTTCGAGATTCAAGATACTCCAAACACTCATCCAACATTGGCGGAACTGGGGGAAAAAAGTCAGCCGGTCTACGACATAATCTTACGCACCTTTGTAAAATCAAAACACATACTTTTAGTTACAAAACAAGAAAGTTCTTCATCATCACAACAATAAAGACTTGCCATTTTATCTTCGTCTTACACATGGCAAAAAAGTTTCCGTACCAAAAGTACATATACTTGTTTTCTTCCATCTGCTACCTAACATTCACTAACTGAACACTGTGGTCGAGCGGGTAGCGCTCCTGCTACAAGTCTTGGCCTGGAGACTGGCTATACTGACTGAGGATTTTGTAGTTTTCCACAGTCGGTCCAGTAAAATGCCATGACCACTTCCTTCGACATCCTTTCCAATTCATCATTCACTACCATTCTCTAATTCGACACTATGTAGTCTGAGCTACTGAAAAAGTGTTACATAAATCTTTGAAGTCCCCATGTTTTCAAAAACTTACACACATTTTTTGTAAAAAATTATATGATATGTTACAGTTGCCATTTCAGAGGAAACAGGGTGCCCACATTGCTAACGTAGACTAACGGGTGAAGAGCAACCCAGATCAGTGACCTTGAACTTTACTTTAGTTTATTTAATACCAAATACAGTTTGTTTTGCTACCCCAAACTGTTCCATTACCTAGTTACTGAAACACCATTTACATATCCACAAAACTCAAGGTAAAATGTTTCAAATTGACTGCACTTCTACTAAAAGCCATTATCTCAAATAAAACATCTAAATTACTAGGAAGATTCATGAATGACGCACGCAACCTAAGTTATTTTGTCACTCAAGAGCAATGGCTTCTAAACAATGAAACAGTAAACTGTGTTTGTTCAGCTCCTCTCATTTACAAACAGAAATACTTACGTCGAACTTCTTCGTTATATGCTGGTACAACAACACTAAGATGAATGCTCCATGGTTCACTTAGAGAAGGAAATTCACTAGTCTTGCCAGTTATTGGATCTAAAAATGACATTTCTTTCTTTGAACGTAGGACACTCGGGCATGGTTTTGTAGTTTTTACTACAATGATACATACCTATAAAATAACAAAAGCCAATCAGTTTCAATCATGTATGGAACAATTATAAGCTGAAGTCTCTTTTAACATTTACATTCTCACACTTTATACTTACCACCATAAGAACTGTGACCTCATAGGAATTTAAGCATAACTTGTTTAAAAAGCATACAGAGTGATACTTAATTACAAACAATAAATACAAGGATCATATTCTACCCCTAAAATAATGCTAATTTTCCATAAACATATAGTTACTTTGTTAGTAAAATATGGCAACACTGCACACCAGAAATTCTTGGCATCACAGGGTTCAGTCATGCATTCAAATCAAAGGAAAGCATTTTCAGCAACTTTTGTAAATATTCCACAAACATTAAAAAGCTGTTATGTTAAAATAAAATAAACAAATAAATGGACTTCCAAAGTATGTTACATGTCTCACTGATTTCCTAACGCTTCCAATTCTTTCTAACAGTCTTAATGTTTATGAAAGTTGCTGTAAAAATATGGTCTAATTTTGTCAGTTTTCACTATTTGTACACAAAACTATCTTTTGTATATCTACAAGTGAGTGACAATTAAGTCTCATAGCCAGAATGTTTTTTTCTCCATCCTAACCTTCCTCTTGCCTGCAAATCAGGTAACTCACTGCTTCCATACCCTCCTTAACCCCTCTGACCTCCACACCCCAGCCTTCAGCCACAATATCCCCTTTTTTCCACTCCTAGGGTACATCTGTATACATGCTTTCTGTATTATATGGATGTCTCATGATGCAGAAAGATCAGGAAACAGAGGTGAAATACAAAGGTGGTGAGAGCAGTGATAATGTTGTAATAGAACACTTTACTGAATGGTTTCCCTTCTACTGCATGTAATTCATACATTAAGAAATGACATAACCAAGCAACGTTGTGCTTCTAATGTTGGACATCAAAGTCCTTCTTGCATTGTTAATTTTTTGCACCAGTTTCGCACAGATTTTACAACAGACTTGGCAGAAAAATGGTAAATGACTGCTGACTAGCATCATATCTCCTGTAGTAAATTGTCATTACTTGATTGTTACTACAGTGACAATTTAAGTAAAGATCTCGTTTATGTTCCAAAGATGTTTTGATGGCTCTCGTAAACTACTCATTATTTTCAGATATCCTTTTCATTGTTTTGGTGGGAACACTTGCTTCAAATTTTTTTTAAAAATTATTTAAGTATGTGTTGAATTTTGAATCTACTTCATGGCTGTTACCCAGTCCCAGTTTTCATAACTTAGATGTTATAAATTTTTTAATGGTGTATTTATTTATAAGTCTGATTCGTTTCCTGTAATTTTAATAAGTGTAGAGCGATTTTGTATTTTCAATAACTAGAAGCTATGCATCATGATCAGATAGCCCATTTATCAATGGTCCAATAGAAACCGAACAGTGTGAAGCATGTATGATATAGGTTAAACGGGCAAGATCAAAGTAAACGTTGTGACCAGTTGAAACGAAGCCCGATTTTTTTATATTTACCAGTCCTCTGTTAACTAAACTGTATTAAATATGATGAAACTATTGTCAGAATCGTGTAATGTGATTTTAATTCTAAATACTTACCGCGAGAAACGCAATTAATACCAAAATTCCTCCACAACAGAGTGTAGAATAAATGTCTAACATAATTTATAAAAAACCTGCTTTAAAAAAATACATGGATAATTTCATTCGCAGACACCAAAATTGACTTTCCAGCCACGTAACGTCACATGTATCATGTACGTGTATATTAGCACAAATCACAGTAAATAAAATACATATCGGTAACTTAACATTTGCAATGCACGTACAGGCAACCAACCAGTATTTTCTGTGCCAACCACAGAGTATAAGCTTATTTATTTGTGTGAAGTTTATTTAACGACGTTTGTTCAGTAGTTCCGACGAGCGTCGAATGAGAGGATGATAGTGAATAATGAACTGTAAAGCATGTAGAAAGAAGCGGTCGTGACCTACTGCCCTGGCATTTGCCTGGAGGGACTGAGAAAAACCACGAAGAAACCCTGTGAGGGAAGCCGGTCTCCGGGCAAAGATCTGAGCCGGGGATCACCTGAATACGAAGTAGGAGCGTTAACCACTCTCCCACGACGTTCGGTCACGAGTAAACTTATAACACATGCAGAAAAGCTGTATGAACAGGATATGAAGATGGCTAGTTCTGAATTCTTCTTTGTAGTCTGGTAAAAATTTACCATCGTTGCATAGGTCCTTGCTTCCTCCAATATTAGGTTGGTAAACCTTTACTAGACTACACAGTGTTTCAACTCAGAAGACGGGCATCTTCATACTCATCACCACGAAAACTTCAAATTTGATAGGGTGGGTTTTTGTCCTGTGATGATAGCCTTGATAATCTCAAATTCACACCATATCTAAATGCCATGTCATGACACTTTACCTCATAACAATTTCATCGACACCATTTTAATTACATTTATTTTGCCTGCAAGCCATTTCAGCTACCTACCTTTCATTCATCTATTCCATCAACTACGGGTCCTTCCACTCAAAAAGTCCAGAAAATGTGCTAATAGCACCAAATTCTGTACTACTTTGCATTCAAAAAGCAGAGCCCCTTCAGAGTTAGCACATGCATTTTGACAGCTTTGAAAGTACACTTTTTTCACTATTACCAGGGCACTCAAAGTACTGGCTGATCTATCACTGTTTCCCACTCCATCACATCAGACAGACAGAGCAACTCTCATAATGCAGAGAATTTATTCATTTATACTCCAAGATGCCCTACAGGGTTTTTATTGGGGCAAACAATCAATCAACTCTTCATCCTTTTGTTCTTTATACCAAGATTTAACACCTGTAAACATTGTTCTTTGTTTAATACTGGCTACCTTGATGATAATACATTACCATTTTATACATTTTAAATTACACTATTACAACATCTGTGCACAACATTTCCTAACCTAAAGAAATACAATAGGAAACACTGGTGAGACTGTCTCCTGGGATATTGCACTGAGTAGCCTGGTAGAAGTTTACATTATATTTTGTCCAAGAAGAACAAATCTTCAACTGCAAGAAGGTTGCAGATCAATCTGATATGGCACTTCCAATTCCAGCAACTTGTTTCAAGCCACCAAACTCTTAGGACAATCAGTACAGCTATTATGTCTCTGTCCACATCTTTCACAACACACCAAATAGTAAGGAAACTTGAGCCAAAACAGCACAGATATGCTGGTATCACAAAGTATTATATCACCTATGAGTATGACGGTCATTAGCGAAATGGTATGGTTCAAGAAAGACAAGAACATGTCTTCTGGCTATAGTTATCAGTATTAAGAACAAGCATTGACAACGTTAAAAATAATAAGTAGACTACAATCAACTCAACTGCTGAATACACGTGGCTGTCACCATTAAAAACAGTAAACAAGACCTAAACACTGAATGTTATGGACAAGTGGTTAGCACTTCTGCTTCATATCAGGGAGGCCCTGGGTTCAAATCTCAGCCTGGAAACCACCTATCCTGACCAATTTTCCTCAGTCCCTCCAGGAAAATGATCCTTTCCAACTCATTATTCACTACCAACCTCTCATTCAATTCTGACTAATATTTTCTTCACAGCATATACGTATATGCCTACTACAGTACATTCCGTGATAAATCAGAATATGTCACTTCCTGGCTTCCGGCAGAAACTGCGATCAGTTGATTTTATTGCTTTTATGGACTGATACTTGCATTTTGTTTTATCAGTGAATACACTGCAGTTATACATTTAAAGTGAAGCATCCCAAATGACAAATTTAAAAATTTTGAAATCTGATTCACTTAGAAAGAAAATTTGTCTCTTTCACACCCACTACAAAGAATTTACAAAATTACAAGGTATAGTTATAGTTGACTGGACTGTCCCATTTATATGACTGTTCCCACACAAACCAACAAATGACGTAATTAAATTAAAAACTACAATTATTTGGTTCAGCTGTAACTAGCAGTAGCATTTCCTATATTACAATGTAATGTAATATTAAAAATATATTAAAATTGGCCATCAATCACAATATAAGATAATTAAAAGATTAAAATATCATTTTACGTTCCTTATCGAGTACTCGATTTACATGTGGAACATTTACGACATGTTTTGGCTATATATAGCCGTCATCAGGTGTTATATTATAAACTTTTTAACTGAATTACTGATTTTTACTGATATTTAATGATTTTTAGTTTTCATTTTTCTTATCGTGTTCTCATCCTTCATATTGTATCTTCATCGGTTGTTTTGTCGCCTGTCACTAATATGATTGTATTTCGTAGTGATGTCAAAATGAAAACTAAAAATCATTAAATATCAGTAAAAATCAGTAATTCAGTTAAAAAGTTTATAATATAACACCTGATGACGGCTATATATAGCCGAAACATGTCGTAAATGTTCCACATGTAAATCGAGTATTCGATAAGGAACGTAAAATGATATTTTAATCTTTTAATTATCTTATATTGTGATTGACGGCCAATTTTAATATATTTTTAATACTTATAAATCACAATATGACGCATCTACAATATCTTGTAATGTAATATGCATTATGCCAGATTCACATTCATCAGAACAGGGAGGTTGGTATATATTAAGATAGGTAAGGTTCTTATCACACATTCTACCTCCCTACATCATAATACGAGCTTCCGATTGTACTTAAAATAAAATCATGTTCTTATTTATGTTACATCATTCCCGAATTTCTGTTTCCACAGATCATACTACTAAACCTGATTCGTATTTAATACACAAAAGTGTTGTGTGCTTACTTATTTCTAGGTTAACAGTGGTAATAGGTCACCAAGTTTGTCTATATAGTAGTCAGGTACAAGATCATGATCTTCCTTATTATCTGATTCTTTCCAGTTCATAACATCTTCTAAAGTATTCACACCGGTTAAAACTAACAAGGTCTTGAAACCGCATCGGGTGCCGAGAAGTATGTCCGTGTTACACCTAAAAGAGAGAAAAAAAATACTATTTATTTACTGGTGTATGATTTATTTAGTGACTGCCAATGATTCATATAATGCACAAAACTACAGGATGATTAACCGTACAGCATGATGCGGAGGCACTATGTGAGAGTATTCGGATTGTACTCCAAGGAAAAGTAACATTACATCAATTTTGAACTGAAATAACTTCCATGTTTTTTGTTCAACTGGAATGAAATTTAAAAAGAAATAACTTCCATGCTTTTTGTTCAACTGGAATGAAATTTAAAATGTACTCCCTTCGTGTTCTAGATTACTCATGTGCGTTTTACATTACCTCAGAAATTCTGCTTTGTGCAGTAAGCTTCAAAACACCCATCCATGCACAGAACAATACCACAGTCATGACAACAACAGTCTCTCTTCTCTTGTCGCACTCGCTGCAGACCACACACCATCTTGTTGCCTTAGATTTCATTCCTACTGGAAGTACTTTTTCTAGGAAAATGCCATTCTGTAGGTCTCCTTAGAGTACTGTCATCACCATGGCAACCTGGCACTTCACACAGCATGAAAGACTTCATCATGAACTCTTTCAATAAAATTTATTCTGAATTTTAAATGGTAAATTTCCTGCCCTACATTTTCCCATATATAATAAGGGAACTGAGAAATGTGGTGTTGAGTAGCCTTCTGAACAACTGCATGCCCGCTTATTCATTATTTTCCTCTCTGTTCTGTAGCAGTTAATATTTCTTATCAATACGAGTCATGTTTTGGTTATAGCAAATCATACCCACCTCTTTGTTATGGTGTGGACATTCGCACTATGGTAAGTCCAGATTAATATCATACTCTACTTGTCACTCCATTTCATGACGCATACAGGACCATCATTCAACAAAGTAACTTCGCTCTTCTCTAGCTTGCTTTCTTTCTTTCACCTTCGTGGGCATATTCTTTCTATTTATATTCACACGCACACAGACAGACATACTCGATCATGCACACATACAACAAAAGGACAATAAGATCATCTATCCAGTGTCGGAGAAGGCCTACAGTACTGAATAAACCATAAGATTAAAGTACAAAATCGCACGTGCACAAGCACTTGAACAGAACTTTTCAACACACTGATCCTTCTCATAATAAAAGTTAATAAAATTCAGAAATAAATTAAAGGAAAACCAGAAAACTCTAGGAAGATGTGCTTGAGCTCAAGGAATCATATCCATACCCATAACTTTCCCTATCAGTCACATATATGGATGAGATGGGCTATACGAAGTACGGAATGACTATTACCTGTCTCCAATCATAAGAGTCCTCTTAGGATCAACATTATATCGTTTTCTTATTGCGTTGATGATGTAAGCACTGGGTTTCCCAATTAGAAATGGTTTCCGACCTACACAAGTCTCAATGGCTGCCACCATGCTACCAGTACCTGTAGAAATAAAATACTGACAAAATAATATATTATTAATTAATATTAATGTACTGTAAAACCTAAGCAGGATCTGAGGTTCTCACAGTCACAAGTATGAAGTTTGGCATCTTCTGGGATAAGATCCAAGTAGTTTTGATAGAAGTTTATCAACTTACTGCTTCTATCATCATTGCCCTGATAACGGAGGCAGCAAGTACCTCTGAAACATCAATAAACTTCTGCCAGACCACATGGCACTACACCCCAGAATACAGCCATCTTCATGATGTAAAACCTGCTTAAAATGGAAATTGTGCGTAAGTACGGCAGAATGAATGTGAGAGACTTAGTCCTATGTTTCTTTACCTGAAAAACTTGGTCTCTGACCCAAAGGGTAAATTATATATATATTTTTTTCCTCTTTAACATTTGTCCCGCCTTGACAGGGTCTGCTTTTTACCTCTCTTTGGAGGTTTGCTTGATCTATGGGACATTTGGTAGGACTCCTTGGTCGAGTGATATTCTCGTCGCAAGGCCTCTACCTTTACACAGGACAGCACAACACAGAAAGACGCGGACAAACATCCATGCCTTGAGTGGGATTCAAACCCATGGTCCCAGTGTCCGAGCGGCACAAGGCCCACGCCTCAGACCGCGCAGCCACTGTGACAGCTCCAAGGGTAAATTACAGATTGAAATTATTTGAAAATTAGGTCCTGAGCAGACTATTGGACCTAAGAGAGAAAAATAGGAGGTTTGAGAAAACAGTAAGTAAGAATGCCATAATTTCTACTCTTTACCACATATTAATGGGATGATCAAGTCAAGGAGGATGGCATAGGTGGGGACATGTAGCAAGCATAGAAACGATGAAAAATACACAGAACGCTGCAGAAAGAGACCACGTAGGTAAGCAAAAATTAAATGGGAGAATAATATTCACCTTTGTCTGCCATGCATCATGGTTTAAATGTGGTCCTGGTAGTCATAAATTTAAGTAGCATATTGCTTAACCAACTGACCCTGGAGTGCTTTTTTCTTCTTCTTCTTTTTTTTTAAAAAAAGGTGTTCTGTCTGACGACAGGTCCATATGAACAGGATCCTTCCATCCTTTTCTCTTCTCGGACTGGGACCTGTTCATATACGTTCTTGGCAGATGATCCAGAAGTGGTTTGCCATTGCCTTCGTCTGTGTGTGAATGGAGTAATTGTTGGGATGCCACAGAGAAACCGGGGAAGCCCCCGGAGGAAAACCCCGTGTTGCCTAACGAGTAAAGTTTTTCAAATTTACAAATTCGTTTTGGGTGTCTGAGGAGAGGTCCATATGAACAGGATCCTTCCCTCCTTTTCTCGGCCTGGGACCTGTTCATATACGTTCTTGGCAGATGATCCGGAAGTGGTTTGCCATTGCCTTCTTCTTTGTGTGAATGGAGTAATTGTTGGGATGCCATGGAGGAAAACTCCGTGTTGCCTAGACCACGGCCTTGCCCAACACAAGTTATAAATTCGGGCACCGCCGGGAATCGAACCCGAGACCCCAGGATTACAAGGCCAGCGTTCTAACCGCTAGACCAGATTATAATCCCTTATTCCCATATGGTAAAAGTTAAAATGGATCTTAATCCTTTAAAACCCAGTGGAAAATGTGTCTCCCACCAGCATTAAAAATCAGTAACTGCACTTTGTATTTTGTGCATCTTTTATAATTCTCACTGCTTCAAAGAGTTAAAGAAATAAGGTTGAGGATGCAGGCTGGCTCATGCGGCTCAGGAGAGAGTCCATTAACGAGCTTTGTGTACAGACTAATAATCAGTGCCCATATTTCTGGAGCCCTGGTTGCAAAATCTTCAGCACAGTCCAAATCTAACTATCCTGTGATTTACGCATCATCAGAAAGTACTTAAGCACCACAGATTCCAATTGTGCATTAAAATGTGGCAGGTTGTGTGTGCATGAACGATTCACCAGCAGATTATGGAATTCTATGAGAAAGGCATCCGGCACTTGGTGACTCAGTGCGTCTCATTGATTACAGTGACTGCGTGATGGCCAAATCAATCTCCGGACATCACCTTTGTATGGATTTCTGATGAACCTCCCTTACATTTCCATGGTCTAATCTCACCTGAGAACACTTAACCATTTTTTCTTAAAGGTACAAACTACATGACAAACAAGCAGAACACATTACACAAAATAAAGTTTGCATAATTGTTAGATTTGGCAATGAATATTGCAATTACATTCACACTCACCAGGAATAACACAGTCATTGATGACACAAGGACCCCTTTCATCCATGTTTGTAGCGATGAAGAGACAGTCTGGGTTATTTAAGTAGCTCGCTGCCTTCAGGATCTTGGGGTAGCTGAAGTATTCATCAAATCCTACAATGACTGCACCCACATCTGGATCTTGTTTGAAATCCTTCATTACCAGTTTTGCCACATCACCGACTAGAGGATCTGGCTGTGAACAATAATTTAAGAGCAAGGATCAGAATGAAAGGATTCTGAACCTAGTTCTACGGTGCTGGAGATATGGACTTAAAAAACTGTCAAATCACTGTAAGTTTCTTCACATTGTATCTCATTCACTTACCCCAACTCCAAAATTTTTAATGCCCAAAAGATTGAGTTCTCTGGAAATTCCACTTGTGCCAACAATATAAGCCTTTTTCTTGAAGCCAATATCATGGAGATAGCAGGCCGTAAGATACGATGTAGTGAGTACATCATCCTAAAAGAAATATAATATTAATGAAAATCACTTATTAAAGTGACATTCTGGTAGGCAATACAAATGAAACTCAACATAGTACAGAAAACTGCACAGAATCGAACAACCAAAAGTTTATATGGAAAATTAATTGAAAAGTGGCATACAAGCATGAGACCCAATCAAAATTTTTGCTTGCTTACCTAAATAAGTCGTAGAAAAGACATTATATAAAGTAAAAATATCTCTAATTTACTGTTAGTTCAACTAGGATTGTAAACATATTTTTTGCAGACACTTGTCATTTCCGATAATTAGAAAGTAACAGCTTGGCATTACGTGCTCATTTTAATAACTGCAGTTCATTACATACTCTGCATATTACTGACATTTTTTTCTGTTATTATTTATTTGTACCATGCAGTTTGACTTAGAAGTTCGTTATAATTATTCCTGCTACGTTCTTGAGACGGAGATGACTGCCTACAAATATGGAGGGTAACTATTAATTTATTGAATAAACAGTCACACCAGCCAATGAGTGGTCCTAAAGTTGGTGACTGAACAAGGGACTAACAACCTCTCACCCATACAGAAACTTAACAAGTTACAAAATGTTGGGTATATGAACTTAACACGTTTCAACAATCCATTATGACTTGACAGATATATTATGTCATGAAACATACAACTTGAATATAATTAGTGGCATTCAAAATATTTATTTTATTATATGTAATAAAATTTTAGTTATGTTACATTAAACCCATCGTATAATTAGTGGCATTCAAAATTTTTATTTTATTATATGTATTAACATTTTAGTTATGTTACATTAAACCCATCACAAATATTCAGCAAGGGAAATGAATATATGAGTCAGTTCTAAAGGACTCTAAAGGTATAGTTCAATTAGTATAACTAGGTTCCTGTACTATGTCATCTAATGTACAAAGGAAGGCAAAATGTTTCAAACTGACCATGCACGTTCAGCGTCTGAAGTTTGCACGTACGTACACACATACAAACATACGTACACCAAAAGAGAGGTACTTTGCATATTTGAAATTCCATAAGTGACATTTCATTTATTGGGTGAAGCAGAATAATAATTTCCACTAACTTTCATTGACCTGTATCCTAATTTATCACATTTTACAAGAAACTCCTCCCTAGTGATAATATTGTTATTAGTGATGTAGAACACACGTTTTCCCATCTCACGGAATTTATTTAAAACTTCTGGAGCTCCAGGAAGTGCCTTTGTATGTAACCACAAAACACCTGGAACAGAAGCATTGCAAGTTTTGAAAATTACTTTACAATATGACTGCAAGTAAGTGATACTGCTTACAAGTTCCACTACAACAATATTCAATTATTCGTTATAAAATACCGGTACCAAGAATTAGGATTCATTTTTAAAACTCACAAAGAATGTAATTTGAAACACGAGAGATATTCAAATGAACAGTCTGATATGTTGAAAATTCATCAGTTACTACTTCCAAAACAAACATAACATAATCTTTTATTTTTACTAAAATGAAGTAGTATATGAAAAAGCATTATACTGCTTTCAAAAGTTAAACATGTACAACTGTCTATAAAATAAAGTGCTTCACCATCACAGTCTGTCAGTACAGTGTCTATGGAGCTAAATAGAGCTTCCACTTCATCTCTGCTTAACCTAGACAGATTCTTGATTGACATTCTTATTGATCCTGCAAAAACAAAAAAGAAACAATGTCATTGTTGCTGTGCATTATAATAACTGTACTACTTGTGGTTTTCATTTTCACTGTAATAAAGATAATTTCCAAGTAAATACATAAAGTCAAAAAATTTCAGATGTTCAATAAAACCGATGCCAGCTGAATGTGTGGCATACTGATAACTGTTAACACTGGAGTTAGGCCCCATAATATTGAGATTAAAATTCCCTATTCCCATATGATAAAGGTAAAGATAGCCATAAATTTGTATCCATGTTTAATTAAACACCACACCATAAAAATGTTTACAGTCAAGGTATACCTCTATACATTCTTAACTGTTTAATCATTTTAGGGAAAATAGACATTAGAAGTGTTTATAATAAGTTGTGTTCCTAAACCTCTACCAGACAACACAGTGCTACAATACAGAAAATACAGCATTTTTTTTCTCAATGTTGTAAGAATCTCAGATCTTACTACATTACATAAAAACTAATTACCCATCTCACGCTGTTCTGGAGTTCTTTCTAACCTACATGATGGGGCAGACATGAATATAAGCAAAGATTTAAACTCATTTTCATAGTTAAGGTTTGGCTGAAAATTACTTTAGTTCCTCACTTCAAAAGCAGTTTCATTAATTCCTCTTTTTGCTTTGGCATACACCATATGCTACAACAGTAAGAGGTGAAATTTGTTCCACAAATTTAACTTGCTAAAAAAGAAAGCATACCATTTGTTATTGATATGGCATAAACTAAACACTGCCATTCAGTACTTATTTGCAACGAATGTTATTTGACATATTATTATTATTATTTCTGTGGTCCTAACAGTTGATGGCATTTCAAAAATCCATCTAAAAAGAAATTGTTTCATTACGTAAAAGTCTAAGTTTTACTGATTTATATAAAAATGTTACAAGTAGGTGACACTTACAGTAAGCCCGATTAAAACTGACAGACAATGACACAAGAAACAAATGTCATTAGTTTGGCCAGCACTATCATTAGCTATACATTTACTTTTAAAGGTTATCTATGAGCTATATAACCTTTGGCCGCCAAGTCTCTGTGGGAATCGTCTGCTTTCAGCTATTGACAGGTAAGGACATTCTGTATGAAGATCACAATTTTACAAATTCTTCAAGAATTTGGTGGACCAAATTTTACTTTCATCGACTTACTAAAGGCATTCGCTCCGTAGTATTTAACCGATTTTGAAACTGTAGTAACTAACGTAAACATTTTACGTGCTCTATTAACAAGTCTGTCTTCCGCATGACACTACAGACCGCACGTCACAGCATAGACTTTTGCTAGCATTATCTGTGATTTAAACCAAACAAAAGAAATCAATTTGTTTCGATTTCTGTCATCAGGTATGCCAATCCAAAAAAATTTCCTACTGCAGTATTTATACCGTCAGGGCTGTGATTGAGGCCTATAACCTATATACACTACTACAAATACAAAGTTGTCATCGCATGAAAAGAGTAAAAGCCTCTAAGCAATCGCTATCCATTGTGGCGTTCGCCATACAGTCGAAAATGAGTCCGTAATGCTTCAGATAAACTCCTTGTGCATGAAAGAACAGACGAAAAACTTCGTGTCATTCACGAGAAACTGTAACTGCCAAATGGCCGAAATGGAATGGCAAAGATAATTAAGAACTGCTAATCTAGTGACTGGACATCCTGGTTCGGGCTTTTCATGGGCCTCCTCAGCCCTTTCAAGCAAATGCCAGAGAATAGGGCATTGTTATATAAACCATGAAGTAGTCAGAAACATTTCTACAATTGTAACAGTTCAAGTACTAATATTGAAAAGTAAACTTACCTAGTGTAAAACTGAGCAAATTCAATTTGCAGTTTGGATTTTCTGAACTACAAACTATTTATCAGATAAGTCACAGATCATGACTGTAAATTCTTGCAGTCTGAGCTGCTTTACTGGTTTGTCATGTACAAAAGACTGGGCGAGTATAGGAAGCAGTAACCCTAACAGTTTTGCGTCACCGTGTTATCTAATCTCAAATTCAGTTATCCTCATTATGTACAGAGGGCTTAACAATCTAAATCTGACAACACATTCTAGACCTTGACAATAAATGGAGGTGACTACTTGGCTTTGTACTTCTCAACCACTTTATTTCCAGGGAATGAGCTCTAGGCATAAGTTGGGTAGACAGGAAGTTGCTTGGGCCTCAGGGTCCCTTTGGAACTTATGACGAAGAGAAGAACTGTCTGAAAATATTGTGTTACTTCGACGAAACTTGACCCAAGCAGGTAAAATCAAACACACAAGATTTTCTGTGCTACAAAATATAGTTTACTGTTATCTTGCATTAGTGTACTAAAACTGGTAAATGAATAATGTGCAACGGCATAATTCTCATACAAGTTGCTCAGAATTTGAATATCAAGGACTTTGGTGGAGGAATCATGTATGGAATTAGAAACATTTTCAGTCTCAGAAAATTTTCACGTAGCTACACCATTATATACTCTCTCTAAAACACTGATTTTTCATCTCTTATACTTTCACTTTTAAATAGGAAAAGAATGAACATGGTAATGCTTAACAGTTACAGAAAATCTAGAAACACGAGAATGGCATTTGAAGAAAATGCTACATGCAAATATATTTAAATTCCATGACATTTTTAAGTACTACTTACAATCAGAAAAGATAAATAATACAGAACACAAGAATGGCATTTGAAGAAAATTCTACATGCAAATATATTTAAATTCCATGACATTTTTAAGTACTACTTACAATCAGAAAAGATAAATAATACATATATCTGTACATAACAAGTTTTCTGTGTTAAATCATGTGAAACTAATGATTCATTAACCAACGCACACACCAATAATTTCTTTTTAAAAGCAGTTCCTAATATCTGAAAATCTCAAACCATATAGTGTCAGATTTAGTTTTCTGAATACTGACAATTGTCTTACATTATATTTAATTATGCCTGCATTCTTTTGTTTTCTTGAACTCCAGCTACTGTTCTGTAAGTGTTATGATAATAATGGCAGCATGTCTCCAAGTCTGTCTATGTAGTAATTGGGAACCAAATCTTGGTTCTCTTTACTGTTTGACTTCCTCAACTGATGAACTTCTTCAAGTGTAGTAACTCCAGTAAGAACCAGCAAGGTTTTGAAACCGCAACGATTTCCAAAAAGTATGTCTGTACTACACCTAAAATTAAAACACACAAAATAATAATCACCAGAACGAGACAGCTGAACTACATTATGCTGTAAAAGAATTTCCAAAGATATTCTTTCCTATAATCCTTTCATAACCCAAATATGTAACTTCTCTACCTCTGTAGAACTAGAAAACCTACCATCTTGAGAAGCATGGTATCACCTATGTGCCAGTCAATCTGCGCACACTGGAGACTGGTCGTATGTTCCGTTGCCTCCGTTTCTTTGAAAAGGGCGGTCTTCGACATCATTAAGGCCATGTGAGTTTGCCAGAATGTCATTACGTGTGCGGACAATTTACAGCAAAATCACAAACACTGGTTTGTAATACAGTAAAACAAGTCTATTATCAAAACTTTGGTTGTCACTTGGGAGATCAAGACAAAAATTTTGACACCATATGTAAGCTACATATCCTGCTTTGTGAAGTTTACTGGATGGATGATCTAGCATGAACCATCCAGTCACCTTAAATACTGCTATTTCTGACATGCAAACATTTTGTGTTCTTTGTAGAGCAGCAAAAATAAAATATAACACACAAACATTCAACCTGTAATGAAACCAGTGCAACACAGGGAAGACCTTCCTAATCCTCTACCACCAACCAACTGAAACAAACTATTCCTAATTAACAGTCCACCATGATGGTGGAGTATTAAGATTCTCCAAAGTGAAAGTCAGTGCCAACTAGATTACATACAGCAACATCCCAGATGACAGCCATCTTCATGCTCACTGCCATGAGAACCTGAAACCTCACTTACGTCAAGAGTTCTATCCAAAAGTCGTCTTACTCATCAACTGATATATTATTAGATTTTTAACCCTTTGCTGAATGTAACAAGCATATGGCACGGTAATATTAAATGCCCATACAATGCTTCGAATAAGAAAAGAAAATGTATGTTCAGCATTTAATAAAAATAAAAAATAAAAAAAATAAAACAAGGAAGAAAACAACAGAGATAGAAAGTAAGACTGAGGCAAAGGCTGAATCGTCAACTAACCTGACAGTGCCAAAATACAGTGAATTTAAATGATGCAGCAACGGGATAATGCTGATGTTTCAGTTCTACAGTTTCAGACTGTCAAACTAGAGTGTAACCTCCCAGATACGTCTACAATATTACCATTCCACAAACCTTTTCTGTTTCTTCTTATCAATTTAAACTTGTACTTACCTGTCTCCTATCATTATTGTTTTCTTTGGATCCACATTGTGTCTTTTTATGATTGCCTCACATACATAGGGGCTGGGCTTACCAATCTTAAATGCTTCTCTTTTTGTACATGTTTCTATGGCTCTGATAAATGTACCTGTTCCTGAAACACATGAAAGTTGAACAACGTTCAATGTAATTAACATCTGCAGCATTATTTACTCAGAGGCTAATTCTTAAAATATTCTGTTATATACACAGTAAAATCCTAAATTAAAAGTACCTTCCAAAAAACCAAAACTTCTGCATTACACCAGAGGGAGAACTGATTCCTGGACCTCAGGACTTTCATGATTTTCCATAGTCCTATATTACTTGGTAGGCTAAATTTTAATTTACATGCATTTTTACATGTGTAACAGTAGTTTACAAAGTGTGGAATTAGCAATGAGGCCTTTACTCCTGTTCTGTTACATTGTTGTTAAATAAATAAATCCGTGGCATAACAGCTCCAGAGAGCCAAAGCCGACTAGCTTGACTGCTGGCCTCACGTTCACATGCCTAAGCAGAGGTGAACGATCATCCAACCAGATACAGGGTGACGTGTAGTCAGCACAACGAACCCCCAGCCATTGCTAGCTTTCCTGACTGGATTACGTTACTCATTGTAACTCCCCAATTTCCTCACGATGCTGGGTTAGCACTGGTCCCATACACTGGTCAAAAGCTCATGAGAAAATTTATTTTCCCCCCCGAGACTCGAACCAGCTCGCATTCCATATCGCCGGTCCCAAGCATGATGCCTCAGACCGCGCAGCTACAGCCGGACGTTATATTGTTGTTATCTGTATTATATTAAAATTAGTTTCATGTTTGCTTGCATTTGCATTCACAGGGGCCAATACATTCTCAGTAATGATACTAGATGTAAAGAATGTTCTATTCTACAAGTGTTGCCACAATTAGGCAGGTTTTAGAAGTGACAAAAATGTGGAAGCAATGTACTATGTAACTTGGCTGATCTTTTCCATTGTTTCCTAAGTCAAAATGGTTGGTAAGCCAAGATTAAATCCAAGCACTCCCGAATATGAAGCACTGTTACAAATTTCATATTTCTGTGATGTCACAAACATCAGGCTCCTTGCAATTTATAAATTATTAACACTGGCCACAAAGCCAATTTGCATTTGTGACAGAGTTAATTCACTTTACCTGGCACTGTCAGAGGAAACTCAGTGGGAAAAACCTCATCTGTGTTGGTTCCAATGAAGGCACAGTCGGGCTGCTTGAGGTATGACGCAGCCTTTACCATCTTGGGGAAACTGAAGTGTTCATCAAAACCAACAACCACTGCTCCCACATCTGAGTCAAGCTGAACCTCATTCATCAGTAGCGTGGTCATGTCATTGCACATGGGGTCTGGCTGACATTAGTTGAAAAGTTCATTTATACTTATTAAATCAGCATTGTGAATAAGCAGCAAATCTTTAATAATGAACTGAAAAAGCCCACCCTGACAATAAAAAGAACTCTTACAGTAATAAAATTTCTTCAATCATGCAGGCAAAAGATTCAGAATGTACAAGGTCCTTGAACCTTGGACCTGACTGAAAATCTGCTATTATAGAATATATAAGTTTAGACTTATATGGATTGTGGTTTTACCCTGGAGGAGGTTGTGATGTATTCCTCCAGAATGTTTGTAGCCACCTACAAGACTATACAGTGTCAAAGCCCAGAAAACGATAATCCACATTTTCTCCATCATAAAAATCTCAAGAATGACCATGCATTCTGTAGTATAGCTATCATAACATTTTCAGGTCACCAACAATACCAAAACTTTTAATATTCTCCTGTCAAGTTCCATTTCTTTTTTATTTCCATCCATCCAATGGCACTACAGCCCAAGTTTGGGCCTTGGCCTCCTCCTCCTAATTTAAAAAAGTTTGTTAATTAAGAAAAATAAGTAAGTAAATAAATAAATATACACATTACATACCCCAACATCCAGATGCTCAATACCGGCTGCATCAAGTTCTTGTGTGATTCCCTTTGATCCAACCACATAAACTTTCTTCTTGAAACCTACATCTTGCAAGTAACATGCAGTTAGGTATGCTGTACTTAAGACATTATCCTGTGAACAGAAACTACAAAAATTTAATTCAAGTAAAATAACAACTCTGTGAATATCCCATATAAAAATTGGTGGGAGAAACAGAAACAAAGAACCAAGTCTTCCCATTTTATTAATGTTCAGGCTAGTTTGAACAATAAACATAACCTCTTTTCCCAACCATATTATTATTGAAACTTTATGATCACCTGTAAGATTTGAGGTTCTCACAGCGGTGAGTATGAAGATTTCCGTCTTCTGGGTTGTTGCGCCGTGTAGTCTGGTCGATGTTAACCAACATCAGGGTCCTGATGACGGAGACAGTATGACCTCTGAAATGTTGGTTAACATCAACCAGACTACATAGTGCAACAACCCAGAAGACAGAAATCTTTATGATCACCTCTTTTCATAATCATGCAGTCACTGAAACTTCTTTCTTTACCTCGTGTCCTAATTCGCCTACTTTTCCTGAGTTGCCTGCCTTTTCTTTCATCCTTCCACCACCTTTTATCTATTCCATAACTTCAAGTTCACTAAAAAAAGTTCTCCTAGTCATGTGCGCAATGAAACCTTACTTAATCACCACCATTCTTAACAACATGATCACTAAAAACCTTTCTTCACCACCTCTTTTCCCTTTTCACGGGTTTGCTAAAACATTTATCACCATCTCTTTTGCTAAAATACACATTTCACCACCATTTTTCCTATTCATGGGCTCCTGAAACGTATTTCATCACTTCTGCTCTTAATCACTTGGTCCCTAACAATATTATCACCTCTTTTCTTAACCATGTGGTTGCTCCCTACTGAATAGCACCTCCCTCCTCTGTCAAATCATACCTTCACCTCCAACATACTTTCAAATGCCTGATCTATATGAGGGCTTCAAATCCAGCCCCCTCCCCCATTCACCCTGAATGTTTTCTGTTCTTCATTTTCTACATGTGAAAACTATGGATACGGAAAAGTGCAAACAGATATACACACCTTTTCCGATGGGTACCCAAGCCTGCTGCATTTTGAAACAAATTCTTCTCGTGTCTTACTACTGTTGTTGGTAACATAAAAGACTCTTTTCCCGATTTTCAGAAGCTGACTGATGACATTAGGAGAGCCTTCAATCAAAGTGTTTCCAAGCCAGAGGACACCTGAATACAAAAGTTTGCTTTCTTCACAATTCAATAAATATTCACCTTCAAGAAGAACCCATCTGAAGATTGGTGGAAAAAAGGATAAATGATATTTTTATATTTTTTCTGGAGTAACAAAAATTGTTTTAAATATTTAGCATTACATGCATTAATTGTAATATCTTAATAAGCATATTTAGATATTTTAAAGAACAGCACTTTGAATGAATTATGTTAATTTGTTCTAGAAAAAAAAATTAATTTTATTAATTTAGATATCCCCTTTCTGCTGTAAAATTACAAAATATATATTTCTCTTCAACCTATCTTACTCTAAACGATATTTATTAATGGTTAATATGACTTATAATCCATGTCCTGGACAGAAGACAGATTTTGGTGATTTGTAGTGGAACATTTCACACTTAAGGACATACTGTTCAGCTTGCTCCAGTTTGTCCTTTCTATACAAAGGCACTTTCTACAATCAAACAGATGGTGTCACCAAGGGTTTTACCCTTACATAAAGGAGTGTATTGGTAAAGATGTGTGAATGACACGTTTGCTGTATGGCCTCATAAAAAACTTCCAAGAAATCCTGAAACATCAACCCAGCACAGAAGAGGGCAATGCTAACAAAAATCATTCAATGTGCATGGATGATCTGCGATGCTGGCAGTCTTGACATGAAAATCAAACTCCAAAAGAAGACCTTCAGACAAGACAGATACAGCAACCAAGACATCAAGCAGACTCTCCACCACAAGAAAAAGTGAAACCATATTGCCTTACCAATGAATCATATCAAATAAGACTAGAAGAGAGCTGGATAAATACAACATAAAGACTGTCCCCATTCTGGCTAAGAAAAATGTCAGTCTTCACAGATTAATTAAGGACAAACTGGGTCTGAAGGTTGCTGGTATCTACCTTGTGAATATGGTAAAATTTGGGTGTGGCAGACTGGCAGAAATGTCAAGGCTAGGTGCCAAGAACGTATGGGGCATGTCTACTATAAGCAACCAGAGAAGTCAGCACTAGCGAACTACTGCACTGATACTGCACACACTATCGATATTGATGGTATCTGCATACTAGGGATAGCTACAAGGTACATCTGGTGAGGGAAGCTATCAAGACCCAGCTACATCCAAACTTTAAAAGGCATGAATAAATGAAAGGATTTTCTGCCTAAAAGATACAGAAATACTGTAAAACAATTGCTGATATCTGTCTAAATGCCAGTAAAAAATTTAAAAAAAAACTTACCATGACTGGAGATACGAGAATAACGAGGAAAGACACGAGATGATTGAGCCACCCCAGAAAGACTTTGTTCTTTTTTGTTTCACTAATCATAACTGAAAAGGGTTTAGAAATTTGTTGGTAAACCATTGGTAGGAAAGTACTGTTCTTGCCAACAACATAAGCAAATGTAATTAGCAACATGCCAAAACAGCTAGGGTGACTCAGTCACTCCCTACAACCAGTCCCAGGTTAAGCAAAAGTGTGATTTCAGCCGTTTTGAAATTATTCCCTTTTTGCACCAATATCTTCACTTACTAAAGGGCGCTTCATCAATTCTATTCCTTGAAGCCTCAAGCTGCAGCAAGTTTTTGATTTGCCTGAAACTACCACAGGCAAATAATGCAACACACTACACAAAATACACATTTCAGCATTTTCTTCTGCACCTCCAAGCACACAAAGTTAAAAATGTATATGAACAAACCAAATGCCATTCGCTTGGATTTTAAGGCCTGCTATTAAGTGCTGGAAAATTTTTGCAGAAAATATAATTTTCATGGTAGGATTTGAGGTTCTCATGGCAGAAAGTGCAAAGATGACAGTCTTCTGGGATTTGTGCTGCATAGTCTGGTAGTTTACAACTTTTCACAGGTCCTTGCTGCCTCCACCACCTTTTCCACTGCCCTGATGATGGAGGCAGCAATGACCTCTGAAACGCTGAAGACAGCCATCTTCTTAATTTTCGAAAGGCAAAATTTAGTACTAAAATCAAGAATGATATTTCACACTTCCCATAATATCTTCAAATACATTCACCTGCACACACTTACATATTAATATAAATAACTGCATGTTATTAATACCTTTGTTAACTAAAATCAAGAATTATATTTCACACTTCCCATAACTGCATGTTATTAATACCTTTGTTATAATTAACCACTCCCAACGAAGAAATTATTTTTAAAATCATGAAATATTTGTATGTGCCTCTCCTTTCCTAACAGTTTATAAATATGAATATACATTCACAGTACATACCATCACAGTCTGCTAACACGGTGTCAAAAGAATCAACAAATTTTCTAAATTCTTCTTTACTCAATGAAGTCAGATTAATTGCAGACATTTTTCAACTCCGCCCTCTTTACCACAGGTTAATACCTATCACACGTAATACCAACAAAGGATTTCTGCATTAATACTCTCTGGAATATAGGAATGGTTCCTTCGAACTAAATACTCACTATTATTCGAACGGTCCGCTCACTGACGGAATACGAATAATCCGCATTAAGAATGGATTACTCCTCAACGAGCCTCGTGAACGTAATTGTACCCACAAACCTACCTGCTCAAAGTCACAAACGAATGGAGCACGATGTCCCTTTGCTACAAGTTGTCATGTGTGTGCGATATGTGGAGACAAGTGGGGGAAAGACGAAAATATCGCCAGCATTTACAGATTGAATTCTTAATCGTAAACTTTGAGTTACACAGCATCACATATTAACAACGCGAAAAATACCAATAAATTCTCTGCCCATTCGGAGGGGTTGGTACAACCACATGGAGGGCATTTAAAACATCATATATATATACACAACCAACGGAAATGCAGATTAGAAATATTCACGATAAAGAAAAGGTGATTTATAAAAACAAACACAGAATACGAATCTGTGAACCTAGGGCTGTAGACCATAATTTTTTTATTTGTATTATATTAATTAACTTGTTTTTTGCCAGCGATAATGACCTCTTGAGGTCGAAATGCTTGGCATTAGTCTCCAAAGTGTTAACAGTTTTGTTTATATACATGCTTTATATGTGATCATATAAATAATTTCTACACATCATTTTGTCTTTACTTTACAATACAATATGGGCATATCTCCATAACAAAGCGTTCCTGCATGTAAACTGATTATGATTTCTGAGTCTGGTAGTCATAGTAATCTGAAGAAGTGCAATAGTCCAGTATTTCTCAACTACTGTTACAAAACATTCCAAACTCAAACAAATGTATATACATTAAACAATATAGATCACAGCATACGGGAAGGGTACAGTAGTGAGAAATTGGTTAGCCCTGTTTTGACATCTCATCACACAGTGCTGTTTGTCTGTTATGCTGTTGCTGTTTCAATTTATTTTTAGATTTACTTATAATTGTTACATAATCCACTGTCTAACACACGTGACATATGGTCTTCCTGGAAATGTGCATCACGTAACAATCTCATCCCCAGTAAAACTTTGTATGGAAATATCATGATAATATGTTCTCACAGACCTCAGAAAACCTGGAGAAACTATCTTTATTCACTAAACAAGGAGTCATCTCTGAAATGCTGCAAATCCTGCATGTAATGAAAAAGTATGAAAGGGCTTCTAGGAGGCAGTCATGACTGCCTGAAGGTACTATCCCATCAAATGCCTGGAGAGACAGTAGAAAATCATAAAGATCTCTTGTAAAGCCAGTAAGAACACATTCACATGTGGCTATCTTAATACTGGACAACCTTCTTCAGCAGTCCATTCTCCTAATATGAACTGCGGTGCATATTTTCAGAACTAAAGTAATGTCCAGTCTCACAGTTCTCATCTGGCAGTGTTTGAAGAAGTGGTATCTTGCAAAACAACTTCTGTGTCAAAAATTTGCACTTCTAGCTGTCATAATGTTCAGAAAGACAAAGCAACTTTTGACCCTTTTAAATATTTTCCCCTCGTTCTTGTTTAACATGAAATAACATCTTGATCCTTGCGATGCCTAACATATCACCTGTCAAGGTAGTTACCAGCTCCTGACATCTGTAACAAAATGAACTATGATAAACCCTCGATTATCTGCGTGCAGATTACCTTTGCATGACTACATTTTTACATAAATTCTGACGTCTGAAAAGGGTTTACAACATCTTTCCATGCCCATGGGGGGGGGGGGGGG
>NW_019059799.1:405733-460043 GCF_000696155.1 Zootermopsis nevadensis
TTGTATTTCATTCTTCTTTAGATGTTCTTTTCTTTTTTTATATTTCTGTGATGCAGTGACTAATGTGAATGGATTTTCACCTTGTGTTTGCACAACTTCATTCATCTGTTTCAATTTTTCTGATGCAACAGTTAACAATAAAGGCAGATTTTCAGTATCCTGCATCTGTTTCCTTTCCTTTGCACTGGCCTGAGGTGCAGCAACCACCTATAACATTTTAACTTAAAAGTATTATTATTAAATTTGGTATCTGTATTCTTGTCAAAGCAAACATAAAGAATATGTAAATACAATTCACACTCCTTGAAGTTTTAACACATGGCGAAACAAAAGAAAATCAGCAAACTTCTCTGGAATTCAAATAAAAAAATTACTGATATTTAATATGGACAGTAAAGTCCAAACATATATATGGTGAAGTCATATTATGTGCACCTACTTTTGCAGTTTTTTTTAATCGCCAGGAAAATGTTAACTTAAAACACAGTTCATTACACAATTCATACGCACTATATCCCAAAACTAATGACCAGAAATTTACATGTGTAATTTACACAAGCGCTCATGAAAATGGTCAATCAGAAGAAAAAAAATTACTCTGTACTTGATCTGTCCATAAAAATGAAATATTTCTTTGGAAAAACATGTAGGCCCAGTAAAGGGTAAAGATTAATATGAGATGGCTGAATTTTTTCCTGTTAAAATTCCTCACATTTGTATCAAACTTTGTTACATTTCATAACACATTTTAATTGAATGTTATGAAATAAGTTTGAACAAATTAAATCATAAATCACCAAATCCAGGGGCAAGATCCTTCTCTGATCTCTATCTCTGGCACTGCACATCACATCCAAAGTCAAGCAGCAGAGCATGTGAAATAAAGGTTATGGCCACACAGAACTGAACCACATAACCTCAATTTACACCTGCTACTATTGCTTACAACAATTTTGTCATCATCTTTCATACATAAGAAATATGTGAAATATATGAGGATTTATCAATTTCCTACTTCTTCCAAAACAAAGAAGGAGGGTACACAATTTACATAAAGAAATATGGTAAATAGGGCACTATTTCTTTACATCTGCTAAGAAGAAAATGTAAAGCTGAAACAATAATTCTCAACATTTGATATGGTATAGCTGTGAATTAACAGTCCAACATTAAACCAACAGAATATTTTAATCAATACCCAAAGTTACTTACTTTTGAAGCCAGCTTCCTGCAATGATCGATGTAAGTGCTTTTACATTTATTTTCTTTGTGGGCACACTTCATGTGGCACAAGAGGTTCCGCTTATTTGCATAGGATCTAGGAAAAACAAGACAAGACATGTGTATTCCAAATACATAATTCTGTTTTTAATCAAAGGATATTGTGTACTGCTCCAGAATAGCTTCCTTATTTCTGACTGTGTTTAGAAGTCCGAAGTAAAAAAGTAAAGCTGTCCCACTATATGCCATGTAGGCACTTGGGGGGAGAGGTTGTATTGCTCCTACTCATTCTTGACCTTGGGATTAGATGGGGGTGAGTGATCTGCATTACACCCTAGCCACGCTTTATCCCTGTGAAAGGATCCCGCTATCCATTGGATACGAGGCTGGGTGGGCCCCAGAATCGGTCTGGACGCAGAGGCTAGAGGAAAAATGTTATGCTGCAAATTTTTTCTTCTGTTTCCCACCTGATGATGGTAAAATTACACTGGTATTATTGCCACTGGACAGATCACAGGCATCAACTGCAAGAGTAGTGGTGGGATGTTTATGTCCTAAAGGGGTAGGCAGTGTGAAGAGACAAATTCGGAGAGGGGAAAAAAATAAACCTCACTGGGTGCAGATGAACTGAAAGGAGACCCTGTTCCAAGAGATTAGGGAACTGACCATCAAGCAGAAAGGTAGTATGTTAGGGCAGATGAATTCATACAACTGAGAGGTACAATCAAAGAGACTTGGTAATTGATTGTCAAGGAGAGAAGTAATGCCATCACTAGAGTTATGAGTGTTTTTAACATGTCAGATGACTGGAAATGACAATTTGCATTCTTGAATTATGGTGGTACCAATATTTTCAAGAAACATGCAATCTTCACCTTCAGAATACTACAGTGTTTTACAATCTAAAATTCCACACTCTGAATTCTCACCACCATGAATACATCAAACACCGATTCACTTTCTACTCACAAGAGTTAATAATAATGGGTAAATTAACTGTTTGGATGGCATTAAAAAGACACGCTTCATCTCTGTGCGAAGTCTGCGGCCTCATGTCCAAGCATAACAGAGAGAAGGTTAGTACTGAATGACATGGAAAAAATATTTAATGTAAGGAAGCTTGTGTAACTGACAGAACGTGTGTAACGCATTTGTTTGACTGCAAAAACACAGACTCTGTGACAATCAAATCTATATACACGAAGAGCATAAAATCGAACATTCTAGTCCTTAAGTCATTGTTTTACACTTTGGAAATACTTACTTTGAACAGTTACTATGAGGACAGAACATTCTATCTGACACTTTCTTGTGAATTAACAAGTGTCTCCTCAGATTGCTCTTTTTCTTGAATACTCTCCTGCAAATATCACAGGTAAATTCTTCCATTTCAGATAATTCATGATTAAGAGATATACCTTTCTGTGTGAATGATTCTGATCTGAAGCATCTTTTGCATATACATAAATTAAATGTTGTATTTTCAGATGATTCTTTGTAGTCAGTCATATGTCTCTGCACTGCAGCCATTTCTTTAAATCTTTTCTTGCACATAACATGGGGAAACACTTCCGTTTGATGAAGACAAACTTGTCTTCGCATTATGTTTTTTCTTGTGAAACTTCCCTTGCACATATCACAGGTGAACACTTGTCTCTGACGACAAGGCACGTGTTTCTTTGACCTCAATATTTTCTTGCATATACTACCATGAAATTCTTCCTGTTTATGAAGAGACATATGTCTGTGCATGCTTCTCTTAGTTGAGAATATTTCCTTGCATATGTCACAAGTAAACACTTTTCTTTGATGAAGAGACATATGTTTTTGCATTTGTTCCTTTGTCTTTAATATTCTCTTGCATGTATCACATGGAAATTCTTCTGCATTATGAAGAGACATATGTCTATGCATGTTCCCCTTAGTTCTAAAAATTCCCTTGCATATAACGCAAGGAAACCCTTTTCCATGAAGAGATATGTGGGTCTGCAGCTGTACCTTTGTCTTTAATATTTTCTTGCATATATTACACGGAAATACTTCCCCTTTATGAAGAGACATGTGTCTCTGCATGTTTTCCTTTCTTGTAAACATTTTCTTACAAACGTCACAGGGAAACCCCTTTCCTCGATGGAGAGACATGTGTCTCTGCATGCTTTCCTGTGTCTTTAATTTTCTCTTGCACATATCACAGAACAACTCTTCCTTTTGATGACGAGACGCATGTCTCTCCATGTGTATCTTTGTCATGGAAACGTTTTTACATATATCACAAGGAAATCCATTCTGAGCACACTTATGCCTCTGTGTGTCTTTTTCACTAGTTAAATGTTCCTTATAATTATTGTATATAAATGGGTTTTTTTCAGGCATATCTTGGTGATCAGATATATGCTTCTCCAAACCTCTCTTTGTCTTGAAATTTCTCTTGCATGTATCACACATCACCTCTGCAAGAAGAAAGAAGAAATGATATACATAATATTCACATTTGTCTTTAATTAATAAGTGTTCTAGAGTTCATCCAATACAGTTCATATCTCCATGGAGATTATAAAGGTTTCCTTTGTTGAACACTAATAAAGAAACAACAAAAATTATGGCACAGGAACCCAGTCTCCCCTGTGCCAAATTTCAGCTACCTCAGGGGGACAGGAATTGAGGCTTTCAGTTTTGCAGTGTGAACTTGAGTGGAGAAAAACTCAAGGTCATAGCTCAAGTCCAACTGAACTACCTGTACTGATTTATTATAATTTCTATTTTGTTTATGCCGTTATTATTTTGTAATTATGGTAATAAAAATGAGAGTTACAATGGTGAAATGGAAGACATTTCTGTAAATGAGACAGGCACAAGGTTCAAACTTGCACTGAGATAAAAAGCACCAAGATTATAATAATTAGTTTCTCAACATGTTCCTAATATGATGCAAAAATAGCGTAAAATGCAATAATCAGCACAATAACACAGGAAGCAAAAGTGTAAATTTCTTTTGGGGTACCAACAGAACCACTGAATGTCCATCTAATTTTAAGATGGGGAACCCCTTTTTGGATAACAATTCCTGAGATTTTGATTTTTAACCTGTTACCAGCAGTATTATCATAACCTGATGTCATATATTGACATGCAAGGTACCAAAATATACAAGGAAGGATGTCGGCAAAATTAAAATAACAGAATAACATTATCACAGTTTGTTATTAAATTTTTGTGTTTTCAAAAGACTTGCAACTTCCACAAAGCAATTTTAAAATTTTTAAATTCTTACCCAAGCATTTTTGTAAGAAAAATGTCAGTATCATTAGCTGTGCCAACTTATAAATTTTAGTGTCCACCTGAACTGAATGGGTTTCTGTCGTATCTCCTACATTTTATAATCAAAACACAGAAGGAGTGGTCTTACATACCTGGCATGACAGAGTACACAGTTTCATGAGGTAGAAATTCTTTTCTTTCATGCACCATCATATGGTGGTAAAAGGATGCCTAGTTAAGGAAACAGAACAATTAAAGACGTGTTAAACCTTTACGATTACAAATATCAAATGACTCCTTCGTTATTTATGCTTATATATCTTTAACAGTTTGGAATAACATAGTAAAAATCTTGATTAATAACGAACTGAACTAAATTATACTGTCCACGCAATTATTCTTCTGATTTGTAATGTGCAAATAATGTACAGTACAATTCCAATTATCTGGCCTTCAGTTATCCAACATTTATCTGACATACGATGCTGGAATGCTCTATTTTATGAAGGAAAATCAACATGCAGCAAAATGAATCACAGCTACCCACCAAGCAACTGCTATATTTTATGACTGATAATGACACAGTCCCCGCTTAATGGTATCTGCACCTTGTCGTGATGGTGGGGCCTGAGTACCTCAGTGACAGAGCTGGTGGTAGCATAGCTACTGGTTGGTCGAGGGGGAGAGGTCAGACTAAGACAGGTACCCTGGTCTTCCAGGTTGGGGGTTGGTCGCAAGGCTAACAACCTTGTGCCGTAACAAGGCAGATGTTTCTAAACCTCAATCAAAGCCTCGGACAGATGGACCTAACAGAGGACTGAATGGAAGAGGAGAATTAAGGAGGCCATGGTCGGAATACGGACCAGAGAGCCACAGAAGAAGAAGAAGAAGATAATGACACAGTAGATCTTGTGAATCATGCAGATGATTATGATTTAAAAGACTATAACAAAGGACCAGAGAAAGCTAATAGAACGACTCATAGTGACGGATTGAATTCTAATACTAAGACTGCACTTGCTTACACTGAACAACAGGACAACTGCTGTAGACGCTCTACTGTTCAGGTGCTGGTGTGACCTTGCCACAAAGAAAAGGAAGGAGGCTCAAAAGCAAATACCCATCACTTTAAATTACAAATTTACATTATGTTAAATATTATTTTTGTTTGTGTTTTTTCGTCTGATGCTGTATTGTATTATTTTCATAATTTAATAATATCACAAACTGAGTTGATATTTACCAATATATTTTTCAATAGTCTTCTGTATAATCTGATATTTTCAATTACCTGAACATCCTTCAGGCCCATTTAGGTTGGATAATTGGAACTCTACTGTATATTTTGTATATATATAGTGTATAAGGTCATGAAATACAAGAATCTGCAGTTCAACATTACAGATTTTTAACTATTAATGAAGATTTCAGCAATAACAGAATCCCCTACATTGATACTTTTTGAAGGCAAAATACATCACCGGTGATCAATCACAGCTGTCTCAAAGAAGGTTCACTACAGTAACATGAAAGGATACAAATATGCCATAACAGAATCAATTGATGTAATTGAAAATAGCATTTTCTTTTCATTGTAGGTCTATCAACTTCTCAAAGTACAAACTACGCAGGATGCTAAATGTTACTCACTTTGGTGGACAGCTTCTTCCCACAGTCTGGATAGATGCATTCAAATTTCTTTCCTTCATGGACAGATTTAATGTGATAAGTGAGGCTTGCTTTCACGTAGTAAAATCTAAGAAAAAAGGAAGACCAATAAACCTTCAATGAAACACACAAGTCCTTATGACAGTGAACATATTTTATAAAAGAAAAGCCTTTCATGACAGAGTATAAAAACAGATTAACCAGCGGCAAATTCTGCATATAGAAATCAACACAAATTACATGTAGGCTTCCTAGCAGTCAAACTTTGCCCTACATGGAAACAGTATATTACTCTATTCTCTGTATCAATTTATGTTGAAGATATAATACAGGACTTACTTCGGACAACAGTCATACGGGCACGAAAACTTTTTCCTTTTTGATAATTCTTGATGAAGATACATATGTATTCGAAGCATTGATTTTTTCTTGAAACTTTCCTTGCATGTATCACAGGTAAAGTCTGTAAAAAGAAAATTATATGAAAAGCAGAAACAAGATACCCACATACACATAACTACAGTGAAAGCACCATTTAATGTTCTCCTGACTAATGATTTACTTAAAAACAACTGAAGGAAATGCTAAATGGCAGAAATTTGTGTAAATGGATCAAAGAAATTCAACACTAAGTAACTGAAAATTTTACATGGTGACTCTTTTTTTATTTTGTAGTGTTCTGTCTGACGACAGGTCCATATATTATGAACAGGATCCTTCCAACCTCTTCAGGTTGTCAGGGACCTGCTCATACATATATACATTCTTGGCAAAGATGATCAGAAGTGGTTTGCCATTGCCTTCTTCTGTGTGTGAGTGGAGTAATTGTTGGGATGCCACGGAGAAACCGGGGAAGCCCCCGGAGGAAAACTCCGTGTTGCCTAGACCACGGCCTTGCCCAACACAAGTTATAAATTCGGGCACCGCCGGGAATCGAACCCGAGACACCAGGATTACAAGGCCAGCGTGACCACTGTAACTAAATTCACTGCCAGAAGGTATATTCGAGAGCAAATTTTATGACAGATTTCTTGGTATTATGGAACCAAAACATACACCATAAACCACTGAACACAGACTGATTTGTTTCTCTGAGATCCATTTCAATGTTATCCTTCTGCATACCCGAGTCTACTGTTTGGGTCATTCTGTGTCAAATCAAGAAATACACGTTGCATCACTGCCACAGAATTTAATGGCACTTGTTGGTCTTAATGTGCGACTTCTTATAAAAGTAGTACACAAACAATGAGCTTCATTGATATCATTATTTCACAGATATCAATTTTCAGGAAGCATACACAAAAGGAGAATTTCAAGTAAGCTATTTTTCACGAAGTTAAACTGCAATAACTATGGAGCCTATGATCAGATTCACATTGTTTTGCCCTTAAATTGTAGATCTATAATATTTTTAATACATATTTATTTTATTGGTGCTGTAATTCTGTTAAAACTTAAAATTACGTCATTTTGTCAAATTTGCACAAATATTAATGGGCAATAAATGATACTATCCTCCAAGCTTCAAAGCCGGGGTAGCTCAGTCAATATAGTGACTAACTATGGACAGGACAGCCGGGATTCAATCCCCGATGTGGGCAGAGGAATTTTTCCCCTAGCCTCTGCATCCAGATAAACTCTGGGACCCACCCAATGGGTACCGGGGTCCTTTCCTGGGGGTAATGTGTGGACAGAACATGACGCTGACCACTCACCCCTATCTAATGCCGAGGTTAAGAATGAGTAGGAGCCATACCTCTAACTAACTACACTTTCCACAACAATTAGTATTGGACATTATAATACAAGAAGCAACAAATGTTCAAGTGCTCATTTCCTATACAATACGTACTTGATTCTTTACAGCAAGTTACTTCATGGTGAAACAGTTCCTGTTCAGTAGAGTAAGCCTTCTCACAACCAGTTATCATACACCTGTGGATAGGCTATAAGACATGAAAAAACTTTAATTAGAGCCTGGGATTTTAATGATGTTACTTGTTAAACAACTTTGTTCCTTACGTAAGATTAAGAAAATGGAACACTATTTATTTGTACTTTTTTTTTGTAGTGTTCTGTCTGACGACAGGTCCATATGAACAGGATCCTTCCATCCTTTTCTCGGACTGGGACCTGTTCATATACGTTCTTGGCACATGATCCAGAAGTGGTTTGCCATTGCCTTCTTCTGTGTGTGAATGGAGTAATTGTTGGGATGCCACAGAGAAACCGGGGAAGCCCCTGGAGGAAAACTCCGTGTTGCCTAGACCACGGCCTTGCCCAACACAAGTTATAAATCTGAGCACCACCGGGAATTGAACCCGGGACCCCAGGATTCCAAGGCTAGTGTTCTGACCACTAGACCACCGTGGCGGCTGACTGGAAATATATAATAGGATGTTTCATAAATGGGTAATTGTATATGGAAATATTTAATAAAAAATTCTGGTCTCTGAAAGCGCTTTCAACAGCTGGAATGCCAGGTCTGTTCTTGTTTTTAATCACATCAGTAAACTAACACAATACTGCATTCCTGGTAAAGGGATAAGACAAAAGAAAGGAAGGTTTGTAATGTGTGCTGCTTGATTGTGCCCACATTTGGGGACACCTAGGCGCATCATCAAATATCTGAAAAACACTGTTACTCAATATCGCTTATTAACAGCAATAACATTTGCTGAGTGGTGTGGCCTTTGTGGCTTGAATATTATTCTGTCAAGCAGATACTTTTTACTGATTGCTCTGCTGAAGGTGTGAACATCAAACCTCTACAATACATTAAAACAGCATTCTGTCCACAGAACTATCACCAAAACTGCCATCTGAGAAGGTCTTCTGTTTCAAAAGCAGAACAAAATTATACAACACAGATTCAGTCAATGTAATATATAGTAGGGAGAGAGAGAGAGAATAGGCAGATATTTAAAATGGATTATAATGCCCAGCTGTCATTCAATGTTATATGTACATACAATGAAAAATACTAACATCAGTTAGGCACAAGCATTTCCTAAATTACATCAAAACATCTGTCTATTTTATCCCATCTCATGTAATGTAGCATACATAATTAAGTAAAAGAAGGGTCACATTTATTCAATGCTTACCTTAATGTATTTCCCTTCTTAAAGGTAAAAGTGCTTCATAAACACAATACCGTGAAGCTATATGGGAAAGTGGATGCATAGCTCTAACCTCAATTTCATCACTAGATGGAGGTTCCCTTCTTACTTTACTTTAAGACACTGAGTCAAATAAGAAATGAGAAGAGCACAAAATTGCTTTAGAAATATGTGGGTGTCAGTGAAAGACCTATTTTGAAGTACAACCCCCTATTTGTTTGGAGGAAAACCACAACACTTTCAGACAAGACAGCTGATCTCCCTGGTGAAATGTGTACTAGGAACACATCAAATACAAAGTAGGGTGCAACATTTAGTCCAGTAATGGAACATAGAATGCACAGGTAAAGTTCCATTCCTTTTTTGCCTGTGTTATTATATGAAAAAATGCATACATAGTTCACAAATAAATATCACAACTAACTTCACAGACCATTAACACTATGTCATCTTTATGAAAACAATATGATTACAGATGCAATATATTTTAGCAAGTATAACAATGAATATACATAACCAACAGTTACAGGATGTTGTATACCTGTTTGCATTCTTCATTTGGATATGCTTCGCCTTCCACGGTTTGCTTTTCATTTGTTTCCGTTGCATTTTCTTTTGCTATCTTTGCTGCTGTTCCTGTATCAACCACTTCACGTGATGTTTCCTCACATTCAGAGTCCGACCCCATGATTATTAAACAAAATATTCTATGTGATATTACTTCAATGCCAAATTCATAGGAACCTGTAATTAAAGAAATATCAAAATAAATGTAGCCAGCTCAAAAGGAGTACCACATACAACTCACAAAAGCATTTATAAAATGTAATATCTTACACTGTAGACCGGCAAATTCAAACCTCTACTTTTAGTAAACCAGCATAAAACAAAATATAAAATATTATCAGTCTTCCTGACCACCTTTCTTGACTTATCTACCTACCACTCTCTTTGTTACTAATCATTCAGCCAATCTCCCTATATACAGGAAAGTTGTCATGTGAAGAACAAATAATAATTTCTGGAGTTCATTTGATATCTCTCCAACAAGAACAGTTGATACTTAAATGAGTCACATTATAGAAACAAGTATTTCCACATGGTAAATATATCTTTCTTCCCTATCACAATGAAACATAACTTTGTCTTCATTCTGTATAATAATTAATCCAAATTTTTATGAAATTCAAAATATAGCTGGTCAGTGGTTTAAATCATACCTTCATGACAGAAAGCAACAAGTAGAAATGAAATCATCAAATTCAAATGATAGCACCTACTCAAATTGGGGCATTGTAAAACACGGGGTGCCTCAAGGTTCAATACACTTAGCCCTCTGCTTTTTCTCGTACATATCAGTGATCTGCCCCCAACCACCAAATCTCAATCTAAACCTATAGTCTTTGCTGATGATACTAATATTATTATTTCACATCCAGAAATTGACTGTTTCCAAAATTGCATAAATGATGTCTTTGCTAGATTGAACAAATGGATTAAAGCCAATAAACTCACATTAAATTTAGACAAAACAAATTTCATAATATTCTGTATAAATAACAGGTCTTGTGTAAGTCTAAATATAGGGCATGATGATAAAATAATCGAGAAAATAGAAACAATTAAATTTCTTGGCCTACAAATTGACAAAAAAATTAAAATGGAAAAAAAATATTCAATACATTATCCCTAAACTAAGCTCGATATGTTTTGCTATGAGGACAGTTGCAGCACTCATGAAAACAGAAACTTTAAAATCAGTTTATTTTGCTTACTTCCATTCTATCATGTCATATGGAATCATTTTCTGGGGAAATTCAACAGCAAAAAAGTATTTTACATTCAATAGAGGATCATTAGAATAATAACGGGCACTAAAAGGAGAGCTTCTTGTAAGGGATTATTTAACAATTTTAATATTCTTCCACTACCAATTGAATTCTTGTTCTCACTATTATCATTTGTAGTGGACAACATAGAAACATTTCAAACAAATTCAGATATCCACAATATAAGAACAGGATACAGATACAACCTTCATGTACCAATTTCTAACCTCAGTAAATATCAAAAAGGAGTTTACTATACCGGAATTAAGTTATTCAATAATCTTCCAGCTACTATCAAAAGTTTAAATCATGATATAAAAATGTTTAAGCTAGTGTTAAAAGAGTATATCCTATCTCACTCCTTCTACTCAGTAGAAGAATTTACATCACCCAAAAAGTCTCAACTATTATAAATAGATTTAAGTAATAATGGTGGTGGTTTCTCATCATAATTATTTTGCTGTAATACCGGTTTCAAAAATCTGTAAATAGCTGTTATAACTATGTATTTATATTGTACTAGAAACAAGTATTGTATTTGTGTTATGACCTGTTCTACATCCTTGGCTTAGGCCTATGAAATATAAATAAATTATATTCCAGCTAACCTCAGCGTTTCCTTAAAATCCTTCCAATCTTAAATTTGAAACTGCCATCCTTCACAACCACAAAACCGCGTCAATGAACAGTGTTACCACATAAAACGTATCACATAATTGCAACCGATAAACAGCAATATAGTAATATCCCTCGTTATAATCATAAAACAAATAAAATTCCTACATATGCACAACACTATAACAAAAATTCTCTTTTAAGGTCGTACGTAGTAGGTTCAAATCTTTATCTTAATGACCCTATGACCCCATGGTAGCAATCGGAAGGCTCACGTACAATTCACACAGAATGTCAGGTTTGTTAATCTTGCATATTTTATGGTGAAAGTTAAGGTTTCACGGCGGTGAGTATGAAGTATGACTATCTTCTGAGATGTTATTGGGCATCTAGTGCCTTTGAAACGTCGGTCAATTTCTGTGAGACCATAGATGTGTGAGATTAAAGTCTGTCCAATCTACCGAAAACACCCTTAACTGTGCCTATGCAAGGTGTGCCGTACGTCCCAACACAGAATACACATAGATAGCCTATGAAATGTACAGCGACATTTACCAACAATGCTTGAGGTTGGCAACACGTTCCGTATGACGTCGTGTGCTACCATCTGTCCACTGTGGTATTCAACTAACGGTAACCTTTTAAACCACGGTGGCAACTTCACAGAGCTCAGTCGGTAAAACCAGTTATTACCATCCAACTTACCCACCTACAGCCCTCCCAAACTCCAATAATAAAATCGTAGTCAGTTACTCAAACCTGAAGATGTCTTCTGGGATATTGTTGCGCAGTCTGGTAGAAACTGATCGACGTTTCAAAGATATTTAGTACCTGAGCACTAAATGAGAGCTTCAAGTATTTGCTGATGTGGGAAACCCATTGGTTCAGCAACTATGGACCTACCAAGGGCTGACTGAAGTCACCCACGGCCAACCAGGGGATGTTAAGCAGACCAGCTGAGGTTGTCCCTGAAAAGACGGCTAAGCCGTCAAGAGTGGTCTGACCATTTGGCTACCCTGACTGAGGTTTCACATGCTTTTCCTGTTCTAAGGCAAATGCCAGGGTATTATTCAAAACGGGCACAGCCCACCCTCCGCAATCATGGAGCCAATCTCAAGTCACAGCAGCCATCAGCCAAAGTGATCCTGCCCCTTCTGGGTTCAAATCCCAGAGAGCCAACAAACTAAAATCCTTTTCACAAGGGACAAGTTGCCTAACAGGATAACCTATCAGCAGCAACAGACCCTAGTTTGAATAGCCAAGGCTTTTGGCCATGGCTGATAGCACAAGAGGATTTTATTAACAACTTCTCATTTTTGTTCTTCGTACTGCTATCTTATATAATCTGTTAAGAATTAACACTATAGCAACAATAATGAGAGTAATAACAGGAGGAAGAATAACAGGAACAATAGGTATAAAAATAAAAATGAGAAGTAAGTTTAATGAACATGAGTCCTGGCAACCCTTAAATAAATACATGCTACAACCAACCTTATATAATTTACACACCCACTTTTGGAAATAAATAAAATTATTATTAAAACATGTAACATTATCACAGTACCTAGCTTTATTTAGAGAATATGTCTTCCTGATTTAATTTTTGCCACTTATAAAGTCCTTAAATATCAGTTCTAAAACTTAAAATTAACAGCTGCTTTGTTTCTATTAAAATGAAGGTTTAAAGAGATTTCATATTCAAATGTGATATTTATGAACACAGCAAAATCCCCATCACATGCTTGAGTCAGAACACATGAACTGATGTACAAAATCTTTAATTTGGATCGAGGTTCACAAATGTATGGATCTCTAAAAATAAAGAGAGAAACAAGTTTAAATCAAGGGACCTCAAGCCATGGCTCACATATGGCCTACCAATGTGTTCTGTGAAGTCTGTGTACATCTGTTAACAATGTGATACCCTGTGTGATGATATATGGTACTTGATGTCAGAAAACATATTGTGTTACTGATAGCATTTGGCCATTAACTGTCGCCATGAGCAACTGTTCAGCTTGTGAAGAACATCAAATTAAAAACCAGGATGCATCTTACTGACGAAAACTTGGAGATGCAAGCAAATCACAACAAAAATTAAACCTCATATCGAAACAATCAAATGAAAGCAATTTTGCTAAAGAAAATAATCAGTAATATGTGAACTTGTTTAAAACAACAAACTTAATTTAGAATTTTTAATGAATTGCCATGGTATTTCGATAATTATCCTCATTTACAACCCTATGGCAAGCAACTCCGTAAGAAAGGATGAATATCGCCCGAAGTCTGAAAATCGCTGAGAGGCCCTACCTTAAATCAAGTTATCAGCAAATAAAATGTGCATTTCATTCTAGATCTTTCCTCCTTTTCATGTTTCTAATATAATTTGTTTTATGAGTCAATGGTCGGTGCCTCATCCGCAGTCATTAATCTGAGACTACCGACTCAACATATATGCCAATCCTTCCTCCTGCAAAAAATTCCTATTTATCCTGAGGTCCACTGTCATGCAATGGTTGCAAGCAAGAAGTCTTAATCGTGGGAAGCACTTCTTCCATTACTGCTATCATGAGGTATACACATTTCTTTACATCCATTTGAAAAACAGTTGAATCAATCCCATTATAATGTTCCTGAAACATAAGAAATATAGCTAATTTCCTTACATATTAAATGGCAAAGCCTGTAAAATGAAATAAGGGGAGCAGATGCAGCTCCACACATTCTTAACCTTGGCATTATATAAATGTGACTAGTCAACATCACAATTTGCCCTCCTTATCCATGAGAAAGAGTCCCCTTGTACCCACTGGAGAACAGGACAGTTAGAAATATGAGTTACAGTGAGAAAAATTCTGCCTCTACTGGGAATGGAAACCAGTTTCTTTATTTTACAGTCTCCTAAACATTAATTTAAACAGTTCAAAATAAATAAGTAAATAAATACCAGAGAACTTGTCTGATAAGCAATCTATTTTTAATTTACCAACAGTCAAAATACAAATCCAAAACTTCTTGACGATGGTGAAGAGTCAATTGAATAAAAATTTACTTGGATATTATCCATCGTCTAGTAAATCGTCCGGAGATAGGGATTAGCTCTATCTAGTGGGCCCAACTGTGTAGGAACCTGAAGACGGAGATAGAGTCCCATCTCCGAAACGTCGTTTTACGTTTCATATTTACTAGACGATGGATAATATCCAAGAGGTCCGGAGATAGGGATTAGCTCTATCTAGTGGGCCCAACTGAGTAGGAACCTGAAGACGGAGATAGAGTCCCATCTCCGAAACGGCGTTTTACGTTTTATATTTACTAGACGATGGAAGGTCCGGAGATAGGGATTAGCTCTATCTAGTGGTCCCAACTGAGTAGGAACCTGAAGACGGAGATAGAGTCCCATCTCCGAAACGTCGTTTTACGTTTCATATTTACTAGACGATGGATAATATCCAAGAAAAGTCCGGAGATAGGGATTAGCTCTATCTAGTGGGCCCAACTATGTAGGAACCTGAAGACGGAAATCTGCTTCTGGATTCTGCAGCACTTTTTTTGTAACATCACCATCTTTCTGTACATTAGGTAATGATGCAGCATGAAATTCAAGATTCTTCTGGATCACATTCTCTTCACATTCCCGAGACTGATGACATGGGGCTTCCTCAAGAGTACTGCAACTTCTTATTAGTCTATTGTTCTCATTTACCATTACTACATCGTCTGAATTATTGTTCAATAATTCTTTTTCTTCTTTATGTGAAATAACTACACCAGATAATAAAACTGCCATGCTTCGTTTGACCTTTCCAGCATCACGTCGTCTCTTGCGCGACTTATGAGCCTTCCGAGGCCGAGGTCGCTTTCCATCGTGCAACTTCATGTGGTGTTTCAGTTTCTGCTACAATGAAAACATTAATGAAGATATAATATACCTTCAAAACTTATAATTTCTGTTTATATCATTTCCCTTTGGTCCATACTGAAGAGAGAAATTCAAAATGGTACTGCAAGTAAATAACAGTCAGATTCTATCTCCTGGCATCTACAGAGTCGAGCACTGAACATAAAATTGGGTGACTTTTGACTTCAAATTGTACAATCAGTGACAGAGGATGAGCCCGTAGGTTATAAAGGATATTTATATGTACTCTTGTGTTGGATAAACACATTCATAACTTTCATACAAATGTACAAACAGAATTCATTGTGCTGTGCTTTCTACACATTATAATATTAATATTGCAAACTGTACTTAAATTACTGTGCATAAAACTGTATACAATCATTCTCTCTCCATTATACCAGAGCATATAAATGTCTATGGATATGTAACCTCTTTTTTTTTTGTGTTCAGTACACACCATTCAGCATGGTGTGCTTTGGTGGTTAGCAGGATTCACGACCCATCAGTACATGGGTTTGATTGGGGCCGCGACATTTAACGCTCCTGCTGTGACCCCCTTTTTGCGAGATGATGATGAAAGTGGAGTAATTGTTGGGATGCCACGGAGAAACCCCGGAGGAAAACTCCGTGATGCCTAGACCACGGCCTAGCCCAACTCGTTGTAAATCTGAGCACCGCTGGGAATTGAACCTGGGACCCCAGTATTACAAGCCCAGCATTCTAACAGCTAGACCACCGTGGTGGTTATGTAACCTCTTATAATGTACAGTGACAAAACTATGCTTTCTATATTAATACTGGGAAATTTAGTTCAACATGTTACAAAAGCATTACTTCTGAAACAAGACAACAAGTCACTACTAACATGTAACAAAGGTACTATTCAGACTGAGAGATGGTAAAGAAGTTTTATTCAACTGCCTGCCACTACTAAAGTAAAGTAAAGTTTGTCCCACTACACGCCATGTAGGCATTTGGGGTGAGAGGCGGTATAGCTCCTCTCTTCCTTGACCTCGGCACTAGATGGGGGTGAGTGGTCAGCCCTGCCACTACTACACACTCCAAAAACAATTGCAAGCAAGTGTTAGTGTGACAAAAGAAGATCATGTGCTGTACAACTGAAGTGAAAGCTTATGTTACACAAAAATAGTAGTAGAATTCTCAAGGTCACCTGCTCCACCACAACTGCCTTTCCAACTCCCAATTGGTAGACAGTACTGTATTAACAACACAATTTCATGTATATGTTTCGGGATTTCATAGTAATTAATAGCACACCCCTTTAACACCTTATAATCCACACAAAACCTCTGCCATCTGGTGAAAGAAATACTAAACCAGTAAGTTTTGACAATGCAAAGGTCGACCAACAAGTGTGGTAATGATTTGAAGAAGTAGTGGTTTGAATTTCCCACTGGTACATAAACACAGAAAATTCACTGGAAACAGAAACTGGTGAATTTTAAATGATGATATAACAGTCTACAACACCGATTTTCAGTTACATCATTTTCACTTACCAGCGTACAAAGTTTCCTGCCACATTCTGGGAAGGTGCATTCGTACATCTTTCCCTCGTGGCTGGACTTTATGTGGTGACTGAGATTCTGTTTCTGGTAGTAGAACCTAGTCAAAACAAAATCGAAACTAGTAGATAAAAATGTAAGAAGCAAGAAACTTTGATCGTGTAACAGTCTACACACAACAAAACCAGTTTAAATGCTTATTTTAAGTGACCTGGACATTTTCTCATTTCACCTGAGTAAAAAATCTTCCTCTCTTCGGCTACAAGTTAATTTCATTCTGCAATATATCTCCAATGTCATTTGACAGGTCCTGGTCAATTTATCCAAATGGTTCTCTTATTCTGGTATTTCCTCCACTTAAAAACCTGATTTGTGCAGTACTCCTTGCAGTGATTATTCACCCCAGGGATTTTTTTTATATATATATATATATATCTGGGAGAAAACTTTTGCATGCTGGTACAGGTCTGAAATTAATATAGAAGCCCACGACTGTCCATTCACAAAAATGAAATCTAAATCATCCAAATTTACGTCCCTTCAAGTTTTCGAGGCATGTGCTTGTCTGAAGTCTGCAGATGACTGTCACTGTATCTGTCCTTAATCCTCTGCTTTGTTTCATTTACTGTCATCAAGAAAGACTGCAGCAACTGGCTGTTGCATCTGTGACACGAGATATCTGTGACAAAGATAATCTCTGCTGCCTCCCACTGTAAATTATTTCCACCACTTGGCAGTGAATAGTTTTCCCTCCTTTCAAATGTTGGACATTTATAACATATAATCTATTCTAAGACATCTTTAAATAACGGCAATTATAAATCAACTATCATTAAGTAACTATCAGCACCAAAAACACAAGGGTACAAAGGGCCAAGAAGTTAATTTTATACTCAGTTGACTGCAAATAATTATGTAAAATCACATCACTAAAGACATGTCGATGATTTAGAACAGTATTTTGAAGTGGAATACATCAGATTGACTGAAATTTCTGTTATAAGGCTACTTACTATTTTTTTCAAGAATGTAATATAATAAGAGCTCTTTCCAACATGAATGTGTGAACAGAATTTAGAAGGAAGATGGCAAATGTCACTGTCTGTCTATACATGAAAGTATTGTACTCTCGGCATAAAACTGTATACTGGTTATACCAAATCTGAATGACAAAATTAAATACCAGTGATTTCTGAGTAAATATGAACACAATTTCAAACATTCACTGCGACTGAATATTGCAGGATTCAAAGGAAAATGCTACTTTGATATTAACTATTTGAATCATGGCATTCTGGGCTATGAGCTATTTGATAGGTTACATAAGAAAAGAATAGTCTTAGTATGATTTATTGTTTGCAAATCACTTCCTTGTTCCACTCTGTTGACTGAAAACACTAATTGAACTGAATTAACTTTTAAAGTATGAGTGTGGCATTGCTTGTTTCACAACAAAAGAACGGATAACTTCTTTAAAAAAGGGGAGTCTTGCCGTACTAAGACTGGTGCCACAAAAAAACATACAAAATTCTGTTAATGATACTTACGATGGTACGAGATGAAGTGGAAGAAATCTGCTACATCACAGGGAGATTCTTTTAAGTGTGATATTAATACACCTGTCACTGTAAGGCTGTACAGAAATGCTGCTAATATACACTTACCGTGGACAGTTGTCATAGGGACAAGGCATTATCTCTCTTTCAGAGATGTCCTGATGGATTGGCATGTGTACTTGCAGCCTAGATTTTTGTTTGAAACTTTTCTTGCAAATATCACAGATATACTCTGAAAAAAAATATATAGGTGTTTTGTGGTTTTCCTCAGTCTCTAAAGACAAATGCTGGGATAGCAACTTTAATTAGGCCACAACCACTTCCTTCCACATCCATTTCAATTCATTATTCATTATCATCCTCTCATCCAATGCTACATAGTTTGAGATACTTAAAAAGTGTTAAATAAAATATAAATAAATAAACAAAAGATAACAGGTTACAAAATTTTGTCATATACTTGAAACAAGAGTGCCAAAATATTCAGCACTTGAGACAACTAGGGTTAGAGGCAAGGCATTTCAACTGATCTTACCTGCAGGATGTGTCAGCTTGATGTGTGCTTGTAACAGCGTCCAATATTTGAACTCTTGTCCACACTCACAAGTGTAAGTCTTGTGTCTCTTCTGATGACGTTTAAGAATAGATTGTGAAGTAAAACCTGTATCACAAGTTGTACACCTACAAAATCATTCTGATATTACTCAAATACAGTTAATATGCACTGAGTAAAATATGACTATTTAAATATACTTTTTTAATTAATTACTTGAAATATTCTTAAAATAACAGCATTTATCCTTTTTCTGCAAGATTCAACTGCAGTCAAAGTCTGTGCATTACCAGTGCATTGCCGTCTTATTCCTTGTGTTGACACCGCATACAGCAGAAATAGTTCGAAAATGCTCGTTTATTAATGAGAATATGTATTTATTTACATGGAAGAGCTAAGATCTCTAGTCTCTTGATTAGACTTCTACATTCAACAGTTTATCATTACATCTCACAAGCATTTTAAATAAAAAGGCACAACTTAAAGTAGCATTATTTATTATTTAGTGTTCTGTCTGACGACAGGTCCATATGAACAGGATCCTTCCATCCTTTTCTCGGACTGGGACCTGTTCATATACGTTCTTGGCAGATGATCCAGAAGTGGTTTGCCATTGCCTTCTTCTTTGTGTGAATGGAGTAATTGTTGGGATGCCACGGAGGAAACCTCTGTGTTGGCTAGACCACGGCCTTGCCCAACACAAGTTATAAATTCGGGCACCGCCGGGAATCGAACCCGAGACCCCAGGATTACAAGGCCAGCGTTCTAACCGCTAGACCACCGTGGCGGTCATAAAGTAGCATTAAAAATGCTTAATTACACACTGCCTTCACTCTGACGAATTTTTAATGTTCACAAATAAGTCATAACATTCATTACAGTTTTCTTCTCTTCATATAGTATAAATGGGTAGTACAATTTATTTACTGCATATAATAGGTGGATGTATTTGTAACATATCACTAATTATGTGGACCCTTTGTTTATAATACATGAAATGTTATTTTAAAACAGTATTGGTTGCACTTGTAACACATATATTGCATTGGTATGACTGTCTTTTAACTTATGAAACCAGGAGTGTAACAAAGATGGACAGATGGATGGTTGTGTGCGCACGTACATATACACGTGCACAGTACAAATGTACATACGAATGTATGGATCGAGCATAAAGGCAAAAAAGATTTAACTCACAAAGTAATGACTAGCGAGGTCTTACACAATGAAAAATATAAGACTCCTTTTATTGTAGAATAAGGAGAGAGATCTGAAAATAAGAAATGCACACACACACATGCCTTGCAGTACTTACTTGAATGGTGCAACACCGGTATGTTGATATAGATGTGCCTGCAACTGGTTATGTTTCAAGAAGCCTTTATCACAGCAATAGCAAATGAATGGATATTTCTGTTTATGTTTACGTTGGTAATGCCGCTTCAAATTACACTCATTACTCAGTTCCTTGAAGCACCCTGGGTGAGGACATCTAAAAGATTACAGAATGTAGCATATTACAGAGTGCAAAGCTTGGATTTGAAAAACTAAATTGAAGTACAAATTTTTGTTTCAGATAAATCTGCAATGAAGTTATACATGAAACAAGAAAATTGGAAGCATTTAAGCATGTAATGATAATGATAACAAAAGAGTTAAGAGTTTTCTTAGATTTCTAAAGAAATTTCCTGCCTTTCTCAGAACAGATCGTTATGTAAACCTACTAATAATGCATATCAGGTTCATATTTCTGACCATTCATCCTAAACTTGTTTCTTGTACTTTCAGAATGTCTCATGTTAAGAAAGAAACTTAATTTTGTATGCTCTCTTAATTCCTGAACAGTAAAACCACACTAATTTGGATTTTGCTAAACTGAATATTTCATAATCTGGTCGCTCAAACCTGACACACCCATGGCTAACACTGATAACAATAACTTTAAAACCATGAATCTGGAAGGTTTTTTTGGTAAAATACCTCCCCATTTACCCAGAAGTTGGAAAAGAAGCACTCTATTTAATCATTCTCTTTCCTTCTGCTCACCTTTTCAAATCTGGTTTCTCAACTCTTACTATATTAAAAACAAAACTGTGATCAGCTGAAGTAGGAAGTGACTTGCATTGCGCTTCCATCCTTGAAAACCTAAAACTTTTATTTTGTGACAGAAAAACAGTACCATCTACCTCATTATATCAATCTGATTCAAACTGCTCATTTGCTTAATTTTCTGTTTTATCATGAACAGTAAACAAATAAATAAATGAGAAAAAGAGTCACTCTGTTTACTGCAGTTTAGCCAAATTTTAGTCAGGTGTGAATTTAAAATAATTTGAGATATATTACATTACCACAACTATATTATTAAGTGTTAATTAAAACATGTAGAGAATGGGGCAAATGTCTACATTTGAATTTTGACATGATTTTTCTCAGACAACACTTATCATTTATGAAATCTGTATTTATTCAAGTAATGTTTACCATAATGTCCTTGTTACAAACTATTCAATTCATGTAAGACTTGAGGTTCTCACAGCAGTGAGTATGAAGATATCCGTCTTCTGGGTTATTGCGCTGTGTAGTCTGGTCGATGTTAACCAACGTTTCAGAGGTCATACTGCCTCCGTCATCAGGGCGGGGCAGGCTACACCTTTCACTTCCCGGCCTATAAATCCAGCTCAAGGATACTCATCGCTTCATTTATCGCCCTGATGACGGAGGCAGTATGACCTCTGAAACGTTGGTTAACATCGACCAGACTACACAGCGCAATAACCCAGAAGACAGATATCTTCTTATTCAATTCATGTCACAAAATAATGTTAAGCCCAACTATGCAAAACCAGATTTTTGACCCATCAGATATCTCTTATGTGAGGGGGCAAAAATTTAAAAATGTAACATTGTACACTTATAAATGTTTAGTAACTGAAAACTACGCCTTCATGTACCACGATTACACACACATACAAGAAAAAAGAGAGAGAGAGTAAAAAATCATAGGACAATGTTCATATGAAATCGTGTGAAAGGAATTACAAATAACCGATGAGAATCACTTCTCAGTACAATATTACAATAGAAATAAAATGCTTATTCAGTTGTATAAATCACAAACAAATTCTTTTGTATTTTCATATTCGGAGAAATTTACATGTCATCATGGTTTGCAAGATCCACACCTAATTGTCTTCATTGGGTGAGTTTTTACAAATTTCATCACAGTTCTACTGGCTTGGTTATCGCTTTCTGTGTTTTTGCATTTTCTGTGGCAAGTCGTTTGTCGGTTCTCTCTTCCTTCACCATTTTCTTTCTTTTTCTTCCCTTTCAATCATCAATTGTTACATATAAAAACATTATCTTTTTTTACTTTTTTCCTTACTAGTTCCATTTCATTGTTTAAGACCTTCTAGCAACTGGTATATTTCCGATTTACTACTTGGCTGATTCAAATTATTAGTGTAACCAGAGTTTCTGTGAAGAGAATACAATTATTGACAAGCGGACTGATCTGACTGCTCTTCTACAGCGTAACTGCAAGCTTCCTTGGTGTTCCTGATGGTCTCATGATTCTCTGGTGCTTCTGCTAAATGTGTGATACTAGAAGGGAGGAAACCCTTGTCTGTGAAGGTGTCTGGGTTAATAGGCCACATTTACCTCATAGTACAAATATAAACTAACAGAAAAATCGGGTGCCACTCACTCTATGGTGCACAAAATTCTTTGAAAAGTTGATTGTACATTCGACTTGTAAATAAATAACCCACTTTCTTTGTGGCACCCAAAGGCTCATCACAGTGTTCACAAAAGCCTGTCATTCAACTCTACCCTGAGCTACCTACACCCAGTTCACGCCATTGATTCCCAGCGGTCTCCTCCCTTCAGGCCACACGCCATTGATTCCTATCTCCGTAAGATCCACCTTAATGTTATCCTGCCTAGGATTTCCCAGCGGTCTCCTCCCTTCAGGACTCCCAACCAATACCTTGTAAACACCTTCCTCTCCCCATGCATGCTGCATGTCCTGCCCACCTCATCCTCACCCTAACAATATCAGATAAGGAGTACAGGCTGTGAAGTTTATCACTATGCAATTTTCTCCATGATCCATCCAATCCAATGCTGTGGCATTTCCTCCTTATTCCAAATACAGCAAATAAGTTTGTGTATCTCAGAATGTGTCTCACCTCCTGCTTTGATCAATTCGGCCACAATCTGATCAGTACCCCAGGATTTATACTCCAACTTCTCAACAGCAATATCAAAAGAGGGTGCCATGTAAAACAATTTGGGAATTATTCCTATATACGATCATGCCAGAAGTTTGCTCTTAAATGATTAATACACAGTATAAATTGCAGCAGCATTATATTTCCTTACCATATGCTTGAAAGAGGACCAGCACATGTGTGAGAATGTGTAACAAAAAAAACAAACAAAGGTATTGAACATTCAAGCTGTATAGACCACTACTGTAAGCCCATGTAATACATACTTGTAAAATTGCGTGTACATCGGTGTTGAATAGTGCTTCATTTTTACATGACGTGCAAGATGGTTTGAATGGCAGTATGACTTCTCACACCCAGGAACTTCACATTTGAAGGGACGCTGCATGGTAGAAAATAATGTTAAACTGTTGGCAACAATGTTAAAATGGTGGCAAAGATTTGGTTTGTGATCTTCTGGGTTATGACACCATGTAGCCTTGTAGATAGTTACCAACATTTCTAAGTTATCAGCTCTACCATCAGAGTAGAAAGATGTGGCTAAGCTCTTCCAACATCAGTAACCATCTACAAAGCTACAAGGTATCACAACACAGAAGACCACAATCCAATTAGCCTGATATCAAAATAAAAGTGTTCAGCACTATAAAACTATGATCATTCTCAAAAAACTTATATTTTCCCACACCACACATGCACATCTCGGGATAGCTCAGTCAGTATAGTGACTAGCTACGGGCTGGACGACTGGGGTTCGAAATTTATGCGAATGCAATATCTAATGAGAAGCAACATACCATGCCTCTATGAACTTGTATGTGCCTAGCCAGCCACCAGGACCTCCTGAAAACCTTCTTACAGTCTTCATATGGGCAGGCATGAGTCTTTGAAGTTCCATCATCCAGGACTTGATTCACATTATCATCCGAATCACTCAGTACTACCACTGGCACATCATCATCTACATCCTGCCGTACTTGCATTTTTGACATCCTATCTGAATGTTCCTGTTCGATCTTTCCTATTTCTTCTGGGTCAAAGTCTTCAAATGGCACTTCTCCACATTCAGAGTCGAATCCCATGATTGGTATTCAGCTGTCACTGTATGGCAAATCTGTAATCACAAACGTAACAAAATATAAAAGACTAGACAGAAATTTTTCAACAGCAAAAATCAATTCCTGCTTTACATTTGGAGCATACCCACTATGGAAATGTCCAAATGTTTTTTTGCGGTCTTCCTCAGTTCCTCTACACATACACAACTGCTTCTGCCCAACAATCATTAATTACCTAAAATCAGCAATATTTATTTTCCAACTTCTACACCGTCAGAGGTGTTCAACTAACCAACAGGACTACATAACATAACCTTGCAGAACATTCTCAACAGAAAAAAAGTCTACATCCCTTCATTGCATGAATTATTCATGTGGTACTTACCACACGATTGTAAAAACTTTTAACAACACATGTTTAACGTTATGGGGGGGAAAACATTAATCCAAGCATATTTATACCACATCCTACAATCATATACCGGCAACTTAGAACTGAACCCTGACGTTGATTTTTGGAACAGGAAGCGAGAGGCTGACGGGCGGATCAAAGCGGCAACTTCCACCTCTAGCAGTGCGCGTCGTCTTGTGCGCACAACAAAATACAATCTGTAACATGTATTGATATATTTTTAAATTTAAAATTACATCTAGTTGTACTTCTGTCTTCATGTGAAAGGTGAGAGGATAAAATCCTACTCTTTTGGTCCTTCGTGGTCTAGCTAGTCTCAACCTTGGACCAACGCTGTAGCAACATCTTAATTTTAACAGTAAGGGAACTAATTTGCATAAAGACTTATACATGTACTTTCTCTTTTTCCTGTGTCTGAGTAATGGTATCTTCCTTTTTAGAAATAAGTGTTCTGAGCTATATTTAATTTTGTCTTGCAGGCTGATAACAGCTGATAACTAGTAACTGTAGACTATCTTATACAAGTGAACTTCCTGATTTAACTGACCTAATTAAGGTTTACTTACATTTTCTTGTTCACTGTGTCTCATGTGTATGTCCTTATTGTGGCACCTGAATGGGAACATGCACAACACCAGATTCTGTCTGCTGTTATCTCTTTACTCCATACATTAACCAGCATATATTATTACCAAACCATGGAGTGCCAGTATAACTCCTGTGTTGAACAGCATAGTTACTTTCCTTTTCTTTTCTGTTTTAACAACAAAATTAAATAAAAGTATTTCCTTTAATTTAAAACAACATTAACATAGCCGAATAAATATTTCGTCCAAGTATAAGTTGCAAGGCAGTTATTGAATAGGATAAGTAACCCTCTGATTGCTGAATAAGCAAATTTCAGTAGAAGTTCATTTTTTCTTTTCTTGTTTTTATGACAGAGAAGAGCTGTAATTTCTGTAGGTACAAACATTTTTCTTTATATAAAATTTGTATGGCAGAATTATCTGAATGTACAATCTGATTAAGTCTTACTGGAAATTGTTTTAAGCACATCAGGGCATGTTGAATTCTGCTGGACCTTCTTGGGCACTGAGAATCTTTTGTCTGTCAATTTGGAAATACTGCTGTTGGCACGTGAGACAGATTTGTTCTAGATGTTGTACCAGGAATCTGTAATAATGGTCTCGGTTGTGATATGTTGCCCTAATATTGGGCTTCTCTTTCGGTTTCTACCGTGACCAATGGACCATGACATGCTGTTACCATGTATGTCTAGGAATTTGGAAAATGTTGCATCTCTGAATCATGAATCATTGTATGTTGTTGGAACATGATATTGAGTTGTTTGATTGCCTTGGCTGTTGTCATAGACCTTGTAACAATCATGTTGTAGTATTTTCCATCACAGGAAAGGCATATTCTCTGGGTGGTAGTGATCTGAGAAAATTTGATGAAATACATTCTCATGCTAAAGCTGTGGGTGTCATTGGCTCATGTGATGGGTTATCTTAAAAACCAACTGACAAATGTAGCATGTCTTGGTCCAACACACAGCATCCTTGTGCATCTTTTCCCATAAAACCTTAGTCAGTAGATGGCTTTTGACTCGAACAATACAGATGTGACCCTCATGTACTCATTGAAGAGCATTCTGCTGCTGGAAACTTGCAGTTGGCACAATTCTAGTTCTAGTAGGAGACGTTCTATCACCCAGAATTGTGGTGTGCAGCTGACACTGAATGTAAGATGATTATTCCTGTACAGACCCTGGTGTGTGAAATTTTGTAATCATTTAGGACTCATGGTGGATTGACCAGAAATCAATTTTTATTAATTAATTGTGCATTTATATTTAGCTTCAAGAGAAGCTCATCAAGTGTAGGAATCTGATACCTTTCTCACATAATGGTCTGATTTGCCATGTTCATGTTAACACACAGTTGCCAACTTAACAAACCTCTTCCAGACCATTAAATGGAATCTCATGAGTTCCTTGAACATTTGTTCTCAGCTTGTTGGAAATTCTGAGATACATTTAGAATTGAATGAGTAAATGAACAATTTAATTACTAAATAAAATACATAAATAAGTTATGTAAAATATACAGAAGTTCATACAACATTTAAATATTACTGTTATATTTTCAGCACTGTTTACCTTAGCTTTAGCACACTGCTTTGTAATAAGACATGTTGATGTATTATTCCATAGCAACAGGTATTTTACTTTATCCACAGTGATTCCATTGCTGGGGCAGAGGATATATGAACTAAACTCTTCTCTGATTTTGTGGTCAGTAGCTATCTTGTGTACATTACTGGTCAGTTGGTGGCACTGTAGAAGGAGGAGTACCAACAGTGTTCCTAAGAAATGGCAGTGTGTTGGAGAGCTGTCCGAACTGACATTATTTCCTGTGAAGTCATGTGGTGGAATAAGCTTACAGGAAGCTGAATGTACCGAGTATGGAATTCAGACGGTTACTGATGGTCCCTTGAAACTAAGAGATAGGTTTGTTCGCAAGACTAGAATTGCTGTTGTATATGACAGGGATGCACAACATTTTTACTTTCAAAAGTTCACATTGTCACTTGTTTTGAGACAAACTTCTTGTTGGCTTATAATGAAATTTTTAATTACAGTTATTTTATGTATATCAGATCTAAAACTTCTTGACGATGGTGAAGAGTCAATTGAATAAAAATTTTCTTGGATATTATCCATCGTCTAGTAAATATAAAACGTAAAACGACGTTTCGGAGATGGGACTCTATCTCCATCTTCAGGTTCCTACACAGTTGGGCCCACTAGATAGAGCTAATCCCTATCTATTCAGTTATTTTATGGTAGCCATATTGTATTTAAATACAAATTTAAAATATTGCACAAAGAAACTGCACTTCTCGGTCTGTTGCTTCTGAAATATTCTATTTAAAATTTTCATTTTTTTCTTTTTAGTCATGGTTCTTATTCGGACAGTTTGGGAAGCAAAGTACTGCAGGTAGCAGTCTATGTCTTTAGATGGGGTTAAGGCATTCAGAAAGCATTAAATGTTTCGTGAATCCATACAAAATGTTCATCAACATCAGCAGAGTTTGAACAAAACAGTTCTGTATGATCTGGATCTGAAGTAGCACTTCTTTGGTGCCAGGGAAGGGGAATATTTAACAAGTCACACCAATTGGCCTTAAGGAGAAGTGAGCAAGCAGCAGTGTATTACAGAGTTGCACTTAGAGTGCATTCTCCCCAAGAGTTAGTGCCAAATTCTGCCTTCAGGAAAATTTAAAATGTGCAATTAACAACACTTTCTGAACTTTCCATGTTTTGAAGATTTCTGTCTTCTGGGTTGTTGCGCTGTGTAGTCAGGTCGATGTTAACCAACGTTTCAGAGGTCATACTGCCTCCATCATCAGGGCTTGCTTTTTATGCATGTGTTTCCACTGCGTGTCATTTAACTTTCATAGTGACCTTGTCAGTTGTGATATTTTGCAGTCTTGGAGGTGGCTGTCAACATTTTGAAGGAATGTTGATAACCACCTACAACACTACATGGTGTCTTAACCCAGAAAACCGCACTTGACATCTTCATCACCATGAAATCCTCAAATTTCACATGATAATCTTGTTATGATTATGAAGACTGTCACAGGTGTAACAATGAAATTATGGCAACAGACATGTGGCACAAGGGCCATGAGTTGTGTATCCCTTACACAAAATAAGGGGAAAGAAACTTATACTTTTTTTTTGTAAATTATATAAAATTATCATAGACATTTGTAGATAGGAAGTGTTAGATGGTGTACTCAGTGCAACAAAAATCGAGCAGTTAAAGTCTTCAAATTCTGAAACCAGAAGTGATGTAAGCATACAGCTGTTGTCATAATTCCAGTCATTCATAACCTTGTATTTGTCCGTATGTTGCTTTCTTCTACCTTTCATTAATTACAATTAGTTAAGCCAGATTTCTGTTAAGCGAAGACAATAGTATGTCTGCTGCATTTGAAAAAAAACCATGAATTAATGTGACTGAGTTTTCTATGGCATGTGATCAGGTTTCACAGCAAACTGAAGTTGAAGACTATGTTTAACTTTATCATTCATGTACATTCTTTGGTAAACAAGTGCTTAACATGGGGACTGGCATTGATGCAAGGGTCAAACAAGCCAGTTTGAGTCCTGATGTCTGCATTTTTTTTTTATTCCTAATGTGTATGTTTATTATATTTTTCTTTTTAATAAAATGTTCTTGGACTGTGTATGTTTTGCAGACAAGCAAGAATTACTGATTCTCTTTCAAATATCACAATCTGCATTTTTCGGTATTCATTTCCGTTTGCTTTCAGTATGAATTCGACACAGGAGTTTTGAACATGTAATTGCATAACATACAACTGCTCAGGATAGTGAAGATAGTTCTTTTAGAACTGAAACATGTCGTGTAAAAAGTGATGTTCTAATGTAAATCGAACATTTCGATAGAGAACATCATTTAATATATTTTAAATATTTAAATGTTAATTATAGTAATATTTTAATATTTAATAGGAATTTTATTGTGATTAGACTGACAAGATTTAAACAAATATACAACTGCTCAGTTTAAATGAATATTGGTGTCAATACAGCTTATGCATCAGAAGGAGATACTTATGTGGATGTCAGGTCTACCAACAGAAGATATATCAGTAAATGAAATATAGTGTTTACCTTCATTTTTCCATGGAACCTGATAACATGCCTGAGAATAATCATTAACATTAAAATGTGTTTTTTCCCCAAATTAGGCAGACATATTCCTTTGCTTTTGCTTAATAGTTTTGGACTTGACAGATTTTAAGTGCTTGATTTTTGTTGCACATATTGTACATATTCCATATATTTGTGATCGAAATGGTAAATTAAAAATTTGTGCTGTATATGCATGCTGCTTTTGCTGTGCCATGTTTGTTTTCATATTTGTGTCTTTGTTTCTGTCTTGCTGACTCACATTCAAACTCTCTTTTTCCATTAGTGTGTTAAAGTTCTCTGCAGTAATTTTGTCAGCAAGCTTTTGTTCTTTCCCTGTATTTCTCATAAAAATTCCAGGAAATGCAGTATGAGTCAAAATTATATGAACAGAAGACAAGTACAGGATGAATGTGAAAGAACTTTCCACTTTCAAAATGATACAGAAAACAAATGCAGCATATTTAGAACTTCATTGATGAAAAGGAAGCTCTAAGTCCTGTACACACCTCACAGAGACTCGATATGTGCTCCACGAGTCACACGACAGATGTGAAGATGATATTCCAACTTGTTCCAAACTCTGTGCAGTGTCCCTCTAGGACTCTTGCCTTTGCAAATACACCGTTTCAGCTCAAATTTCTTGTACCAAGTGTAAATTGTTACTCATCTGGGTGGTTTTATATGAAATTGTGTGTGAAATACACACTGCACAACTGCTAGAGACTTTCTTTGCTAACTGCAGAGCACACCAACTAGTCTGTTGTGGGGCAGCCATTTTAAAAAACTAGTGTCATCTAGCAGAGGTGCACAACAGCAACAATCAACTGGGTCATTTGAAACAAAACTTTGAGAGTTTCTCTATCGACTAGCGTGGGTGTGAAGTTCTAAGTACACTGCATTTGTTTTCTGTATTGTTTTGAAAGTGTAAAGTTATTTTGTGCTTACTCTGTATATAGAATACTGTTTTCTGGTAAATTCTTTTTTCTTTCTTGCTTCATTAATCAGAATTGGTTTATTTGGAGTAATTTTGCATTAGTTTTCATTCTGTATTGTTAGAAAGAGAGATTTTCTGACAAAGGCATGTTTTGTTTTAATTCAGGTCTTATTTTAGACAGGTTTTACTGTATTTTGCATGTTTCTTGATTCGTATATTTCCTTGGTAGCGAGTATGAGCCATTTGTGATTTACGCAATTTTACTACTAACTTTACAGATTTTTCATTGTTGTTGATGAACACAATGGAATGTTCAAGACAGCACGAACACACCCTAAAATGGTGCTCATTAATATGGCTCTAGATGGTAATGACGCTGTGAAACTCTCTGCTCCAGACATGTCAGAACTCCAGGTCAAGGTTCCAGAATATTCAGAAAATAACAAATACTCACATTGCAAGTAAGTAACATCTGAAGATCGATTTAATTTTATTTCATATATTGATACACAGAGGTTGGGGCAGTGAAGAATTGCTCTCTTTTCCGTGTTCTTATATTTTTCTTTCCTTTCTCCCTTTTTCTTCTTTTTTTATTTCCTCTTTCTGTTAGATATTTACAGAATCGTTTTGTATGGAGAAGAGAGTTGAAGTGGTGAGAATGGAAGAAATTGCTTAACAAGAACTTTCAGTGTTGTATTCATCAACTGGTATCGTTAGGTTGAATAAATCAAGGTGGTTTAAATGACCAAGTGTGTGTTTCATGCATGAGGGAAGCAGGGAATATGTAAAAAGTTAACTTGAAAAACCTTCGCAGAGGAGACAATTAAGGAGACCTAAACATAAATGGGATAATAATATCAAAATTAACTTTAGAAAAGTAGTTTATGGAGATGGAAAGTGTGTTTGTGATGAATATATGAGTTCTATAAGATCAGGGAATATTTTAGTCGCCTGAATAATTATGAGCTGCTGAAGGAATACTCTGCCACAGTGTACATAAGTTCCTTGTGCTTTTTACTGATGTCCAGCAGTCAGTATCTCACAGTCCTGTAAGAAACAAATTTCCTGTCATTGGAAGTGCCTTCCAAATGGCAAAAAGGACTAAGATCGCCTGTAAAGTTCAGTGTGTCAGACTGGTGTGCTAGTTATACAACTAATGAGATACACGAGACAGGCTTGTTTCTAGTGCACAAGGGGTTGGTACTGATATTGATCTAGCTGGGGCAAGTTCAGTCACTCTATGCACTCAGGCCACTGGTAGTTTTATTATGCACCCCTGATATTGTTTGGGGCCTTCAAAGATCCTTAACCACACCGGAAGATCCAGAAATAAGCAAATTGAGGCCATGTCTCTTGGCTCTAGCTATGCAGAACTGAAGTTCTCTAATCTTGCCCAACTAATCCAGGGCTTTAACAGAGTTTGTGGTAGGAGGATTCCTCCGCCTGACCACATTTCATGCTCTTGGCTCTTTCCACGAGCCCCATGATGTATGTCCCACCTAATTGTGCAGTGGCCAACTAACAGGCTTGTTACTGCCATGCATTATTCCCTGTCCAAGGCCATTAGGTCCCTCTAGTCAATTGATGGAGATTAGAAATTTGGCATAATTGGAAGCACATGAACAATCCTGTAGTTAATGATGTGTCAGTTCTGTTACTTGAGGGTTTAATTGCCAGTGGTACCAACATAGCAAAGGATTATCGTATGACTCCTGTCTCTTGTATGTTTACTTCCACTATCTCATCTTGATGAATAGACATCAGACAGGTTATCAGAAGGTCTTATAATGAAGATCTTTGAAGGCCTCATACCTGGTGTGGTAGCCCAATAATGAATTCTTCTCGGTCTACCAACCATGTAAGGTGGTTTAATGGAGAAAACCACCTTCAAGAACTATCTTCGTCATCCTCAGGGTACTGAAGTTGTAGGATATCCTGTCTGTGCTCTATATATATACTTGTCCCAGCCCCGTATTGTTAGCTGCACTTTGGCCAATAGGGACTGATGTGCGGAGTGATATGCTCGCTATTTTTAGCTCAGTTTTCCAATTGGATAACGTTTATCACCAGCTCTGGCTCAGTGTGAAACCCCTGTCTCCCTGTTTCCGGAGTTCGGTCGAATTTCAGTCACTTCCTTCATGAGGCAGTCTATACAGGCTGAGTCAAAAGTATGTTTACAAACTTTGTGTGCATGTTCCAGGATCAAAAATAAGAAAAAATGTTCCTATGAACATTGGGTCTCAAATGTTTCATTTTCGAAATAATAACCAAAAATAAGTTTCAATGAATGACTTTATATCAAAGTGAATCCAGCATCCAGCAAAGATTTTCAATTAGCGTTAGGGCAGGAATTGTTGGTGACATGCTTATTGGTCCACACATGCTTCCATCACGTCTAAGAGGACCTTCATATTGGCGATTCTTAAGAAGACACTTGCCACGTCTCCTTGAAGATGTGATTCTACAACCCAGAATACCAGAATCAACATCACTATCGTCACAACCTAAAAACTCTAAATTTGGCCCAGTTTTTTTCTGAACAACAGATGTAGTAAATCTCTACCTGTACCTGCAGTAATTTTTAGTTATTTATTTGGAAACATTGGAATGAATTTCACGTAGGAATTTGAAATAATGTAATATGCCAGTGAGTTGAAAGAAACTGTCATTCTGTTTGTTTCTGCATAGATTTTGGGGTAATGAGATGTTGGGAACTGTTGATTGTGGGGATATGGCAGCAAAGTGGCTGTCTCAATACATGTTGGGTAAAGACAATGGAGTGCGGTTGGGATATCACCTGGCAGATATTATGCCAAGAAGAGTTGCTGACAAGAATCTCAAGCATTGTTATAAGACCCTTCAAGACAGTGATTTGGTAAGTTGTGAAATATGTGCAGTTCTCATTTTATGCTAAAGAGGAATCATGTTTCACATTGCATATGTCACCGTGGTTCGGTGTGGTGGCTGAGGGGGCAGTAGTAGTACTAGGTGCTGTCAGAAACACTCCGAGCTGTCGGTGAATGCCCTGCTATCTATGAGTATTCACTGAATTTATAACACAGCCTCCTGTTTCTACATATACTGAGATAATATAAAGATCCCATGTGCAAATTGAACTTTTTTAAAGCCACTCCAAGTCCCCATCGCCAAAATTTATGCCCACCTAATTTGAGCCCTCCTAATATCAAATTTGCATTCCATGTGAACACACTGCTTAGTATTTTAATTCTTCTTCATAAAACATATGTATAATGGTGATATGTCTCCTTGTCCATCTTTGTGTTTTATCTTCAAATGTGTAGTATTTGAGGTTTTCACAGCGGTGAGTCTGAAGATTACTGTCTTCTGGGTTGTTGTGCCGTGTAGTCTGGTAGATTTCCACAAACGTTTCAGAGGCAGTATGACCTCTGGGAAACCTACCAGACTACACAGCGCAAGAACCCAGAAGACAGCAATCTTCATCTAAAGATGTATTTGATTGATTTTGATTATATTTGATTATGGGGTGGGGGGTACACTAAAACATATCGTGTGGATTTTATTTTGGTTCCTTTTGACTTAGTAGCCACTAAACGTTCTAAATTCTCTTAAAAACAGTTGATCACACACACTTATTAATGGCATAATTAAACAATTTTTAGCTCTGCACATTTCGGTGTGCAATAAATGAACTGCGTGAGCAAAGTGCAATGACAGTCTCACAGAATACGTTTGGAAAATATGTATATTCCAAACCAGAGTACGTCTATAATATCTTGTTACCAATGGATTATCAAAATAATTTACCATGTAATGTAAGTTCCTGAAATATTGTGTAGTAATAAATCTTTTTAATTAGAAGTGGGGATTACCATTTTGTTTGTTGACATTATCTACTGGACCAGTAAACCATATATACTAGAAATTCTGTGTAGAAACAGCATAAACATACAAGAACATTTAGTATTAAACTTTTGTTTGCAAGTTAATATATAGAAAACATAATTTGATCACTAAACCATCCTTTTATGCTGTTCTCACCATGTGGACTGAAACATTTGAAGGGAAGCAGACATCAAAAGTTATTCCCAGAATTTCTTGTTTGTTTGACATCATTACAGGGGGCATATTCAGACCTATCTAGCTTTATGCTGATGACAGAATCATCAATAGCTGACTTGAAGACGAGAGTTCCTCCGGATGTGTCCGTTGTACCGAGACAGTTCAGACCAAATTTCCTTGTACGAGCATCAGTAGCCTATGAGGAGGACAAATGGGACTGGATCAGGATTGGTGATACAGCTGTGTTCAGGAATGTCAAGCCATGCACCAGGTTTGTGATCGAACCAGAAGTATCAAATATCAAAACTTGTACGTCAGTGTAAAATTAATTTGTGAAGTGCATGGGATTGCAGAATTTATCTCTAACAAGTGGAACTTCCAGAAATGGAACTGAAAAACTTTGTATGGATGTTCCTTGGGATAAAATCATTTTAAATTACAAGAATAAGAAATCTACTCATAAAAGCAGAATGGGACTACTCAGTTTGTTAAGAAATTTCATGTTTCTTTGAAACTTCCTCCTTGATCCTCATCCTAACAACATTTAGGAGAGAAGTACAAATTATTGAGTGTCTCATTATCTTCCTAGGTCCAGATGATCTCTTCAGTAGTTTAATTTCAAAAACCTTTAATTTATTTTCTTTCTTTGGATTGGGAAGCCAAGTTTCATACACATTGAAACCTGCCAGTTTTAATTTAATGCATTATGTTTATTTTTATTTTAATATATTCAGTACAGAGCACAGGTGACTTGGTATATGCACTGTCATTGTCTGCATTTTCATTTTATTATCATTCAGCAACTTCAATATCCTGTCCATGGCCATGGTAGAATTTGCTCTGCACGGCCACTGAGTCACCTTATTTCTTCGACTCTGAGGACTGCAAATTAAGGCCTCTCATGCTGTATCACTTGGAACATCCAAGTGCATATTATGCAGATGCATTTCCCATATTACACGTTTTCATTTATCTTGACTATTCGCAGGAAAACAATCCCGACATATGACAATCCACCTGTAATCTGTTAGCTTCACTGTGTCTGTATAAATGTGGTAGCTGCGTTCAGAATGAACAGGTTTTACCTGACATTTTGGTGTAGTAATTAACATCCTGCTTTGTATTTGTTAGGTCACAGGGTCACAGTATATAATCTCAGCCTGAAGACAGGCTCTCCTGTGGATTTTTGAGGTGTCCTCAGTCCCTCTGTTCAGACCCTGTGACAGTACCTTAAAATTATCGATGACTGCTTTCACATTTTTTCCACACACTAACTGATTCTACAGCTTGACAGTCCTGCAGTTGACGAACAAAACCACGGATCATGATTGTTTAGGTTCTTGTGGCAATGAGGATGACGACGTTGTTGTGGATTGTAACACTGGGAAGACTTAGAACCCAGAAGAGCATGATTATCAGGATCATGAATCAATAATTATTCATAATGGATTTTATTTAAATTTTTTATTATAATTTCTCATGAACATTTTCTGTGTAATATAATTTCACTCAAAGTTAAGGAACTTGGATTGCAACTTTTTTATAAATGTGTTATTAGATATATTTAAATAAGTCTTGATTAGACTAAATATTTTTTCAGATAACATTTGTTGCTTTTAATGAGGAACACACTCTGGGTTGTAGCACCATATTGAGTTGTAGGTACTTACCATTGTTTCTCAGAACATTTTGTCTTCATCTTCAGCCCTGAAGATGGATGGAGTGTATTCCTCTGAAATGTTATCTGCTCACAATTCCATCAACCGAGAAGGCCCACATTTCAGGTTGTCATGGTGGCAAAGAAAAATTCCTGCTCTTACCAGGAATTGAACCTCAGTTGTCCAGTCCATAGCCGAGTTACTGTACTGAACAATCTAAACTAAATTTTAGGCATATTTAGTTAACTATTTATCAAACTGGAAACTGTTTACACACAGACTCATAATGAGGCAATAATTTAACACTATATGAATTTCTCTGATATATCTAGTTCTTTTTTGAGGTCTAAAATGATAGGAATTTCATTGTAGTTAATTTTAAGTACATTATTCTGTATTTTCAGGTGTCTTTTCACAACAGTTGACCCAAACACGGGCATTAAAAATCCACACAAAGAGCCTCTATCCACACTCAAAAGGTAAAATACTTATTATTTTTATTACTGTTGTTAAATGTGTAAATATGAAATATTAAATGAAGTAATAAACTTGAATTGGGTAAGTAAAAAACAAAATAATTTTACATGTTACATAAAATAATCCAATGCCTTCTCAGTACATGGTGCATTTAACTTGCATTCTAGGGGTCAGTAATTCAAGTGAAGAATTGGCAGAAACGATGGGCTAATGCACATAATCGGAAAATCTTTATGACCTTGAAATCCATTTCCCATTGATCTCACTACACTCATTCAGTTACATTGAATTAAATAGTTATATTTCTTCCACTTCAGATGTAACGGTGAGACCACCGTGGATTGAATTCTTGAAATGTGTAGTGGTTGTATTATTATGACTTGGTCGCAGGAGCTGTATTTGTGATAATGGGCTATTACATGCAATACTGCATTACAATAGGAGGAATTCTCTTCCATATGGAATCCCCACTCTCAAATATGACTCATTTTTATTAAGACTTAGCTAATCTGTTCAGTTTCTATACACAGTCATATAGTATGCAGGATTTGAGGTTTTCACGGCGGTGAGTCTGAAGATTCATCGCCCTCGTGACGGAGGCAGCATGACCTCTGAAATGGTGGACATCTACCAGAGTATGTGGCGCAACAACCCAGAAGACAGCAATCTTCAGTCGTATAGTATTACTGCTTAATCTTTGCAGATACCGAAAGTTGACTGATCCGACTAAGCTGAAGGTGGAGGGCTCTGCTCCTGCATTCGGAATAAATCTTGGACTTCATCGTAAGGGTATCATCAGAGTAGGTGATAATGTGTTTGTAGGGACTGAGTAGTATCTATTTGCTGAGTTGATCATTAAAGATTTGCAAATGCTCTCTTAATACCATAATACTCAATAAATAAAAACCAGTCATAAATATGGGTCATGTTAGTAATAAGGTCAGCCATTTTCAGACATTTGCATAAAACTGTGGACAACAAATTGTTGTTTACAATAAAATTAACAGTAGCTCACTTGTTAAGACAGGGTGTATCAGTCTAGTAGATGGCTTTAAGGTTCGTGTTATACAACATGGAGAATGCAAAAAAATGGTCACTATACAATGCTGAATGTGACTTTCTATGTGAAGATGTGATAAAATATATAAATACTCATATAGACGTTAAGATTACATTGGTTAAAGGTTCATATCTTCTTTTATACATATATACCATAATGCATAAAATATATTATTGCTTGAATTTTTCAACATTGGAGTAGGATGTATTATATATTTTTTTATAAATGTTAATTTTACTTAAGAAGGAGAATCTATAGAAGATTATGGCTTTTGCCGAAGTTCTGTTTGGATCATGTATCCAGAAACTGTTAGTTACTGTGACTGTGGGTTTTGCAGCCAACAGGATGAGACTGTAATACTGAGAAAATGTTTCAATTTTTAATATTTAAATATAGAATAAAGTTATAATAAATAATATTTGTTTGAAAGCTGTGTTTTCATTGAGTGATTGAAAAGGATAATATATAACTCTCTGACAAACTGCTTGTATAGTAATGCAATATGTGATGTTCTGTATACAGTTCTGCAGAGAGAATATGAAATATATTAATATTTGTTATGGCCAAATTATTGGATATTTTATTAGTAATAAATGTAGGTACTAATAATACTCACATGTGGCTGTTGTGCAGAGCAGATTCTTGGTTGTCTTGTGAGTCTGGTTGAATAGAATGGACTGCCTGATGTGTATATGAAATAAGGCGGTTGTATAAAGTGAAGCTTTCGCGGTGACTGAAGTTGATGGAAGACTCTTGGGCTACAGGCCGCATCAGGTGGCTGAAAGGTGAATAAACCATATCATCTGCCAACGTTTCGAGAACAGAGATTGTTCTTCAAACATCGGCAGAAGATATGGTTTATTCATCTTTCAGCCAGGAGCAGGTTCTGCTGTTGTAGTGTTTTCAAAATAGGATTGTGGTTTCTGTTTCGTTTTGTTTCAACTGTATTTACAAAATGATAAAAAATATTCAGATTTGATAGTTTAACAGAATGTAATATCACATCGTGATTCAGTTTTACTCAGTGGAAGCCATGAACATTCAGAAAATTCTTTAATGAAATCAGATATTAAAATTTAGTGAAAGACCTTAAAATATAACTTAAATGAGTCAGTTTCTGAAGTGGAAGACATTAGAGAGATGGGCAGTTTTTCTGTAAATTTTACTTGTCTTTCACATTTATTACGGTATTTTTTTTCGTAATGGTAATACATGTATATTCCAGGTATCACCTGCATGCTTCACAGAATATAATAGAATAGAATTTATTTACATTCCGTAGGGTCTTCATAAGCCCAAGCCAAGGATGTACAACATGTCGTAGCACAAATACAATACTTGTTTCTAATACAGATATAAATTATATTAGTTGTGGTAGTGATTTACAGTCTAGCACAGTAAAAGTAAAAGTTTGTCCCACTCTACGCCATGTAGGCGTTTGGGGTGAGAGGAGGTATAGCTCCTCCCTTCCTTGACCTCGGCACTAGATGGGGGTGAGTGGTCAGCATCACGCCCCGGCCGGCTTTACCCCCGGGAAAGGACCCCGGTACCCATTTTAGAGGAGGCTGGGTGGGCCCCAGAGCCGGTCTGGACGCAGAGGCTAGAGGAAAAATCCTCTGCCCCCGCGCGGGGATCGAACCCCGGTCGTCCAGCCCGTAGCTAGTCACTATACTGACTGAGCTATCCCGGCTCATAGTCTAGCACAGTATTTACCACAAAAATAATTACACAAGTAAGCATAACCACTATTGCTTACATGTATTTATAATTTATGATAATTTCTGGTTGAAGTAGATTCTTGTGTGGAGTAGAAGTAGTGAGATTGGAGATGCTCTTTTAATGCTGGCTGAAACTTCTTTATATTGTGATTAAGGCTTTTTATAGTGGGGGGGAAGATTATCAAATTGCTTTTTGATATTTACTCTGTTTAGAGTTTGGCACATGAAGGTTATATCTGTATCTTGTGTTTATATTGTGGACTTTTGAGTGTGCTTGAAATTTTTCTGTTTTTTCTGATACAAATGATAATGAGAGCAAGAATTTGCTGGCTAGTGGAAGAATATTAAATTCCTTACATGAGGGAGGCTCTTCTTTTAGTGCCTGCCATTATTCTAATGATTTTCTTTTGAATGTAAAATACTTTCTTGCTGTCTGTTGATTTCCCCCAGAAAATTATTCCATATGACGTGGAATGAAAGTAGGCAAAGTAAAATTATTGTAAAGTTTCTGTTTTTGTGACAGTCCTCATAGCAAAGCATGTGGAACTTGGTTTTTGGGAAGTGTATTGAAAATGAGTTTTCTAATTTAAGTTACTGCCAATTTGTAAGCCAGGAAGTTTAGTTATTTCTACTTCTTCAATCATTTTATTCTCATGCCATTTATCTAGATTAACACTATTTTTGTTGGTATTACAAAATTACATGAAATTTTTGTCACCATTTAATGTCAGTTTATTGGTTTTAATCCATTTGTTGAAGCTAGCAAAGATATCGTTCATGCAAATATGAAGGTATAATTTAAACCAGTGACCAACTATATTTTGAATTCCATAAAAATGTAGTTTTGACAGCAATAATTTATGACTTACACAATAAAATGCTTTAGAAAGATCACAAGATATTCCACTAATATGCATTTTATTATTAAGAGCACATAGGATTTCATCAGTAAAATTGAAAAGAGCTTTATCAGTTGAGATACTTTTTTCTAAATCCAAATTGTTCACTCTCTTATACATAATTTTCTCAAATATTTTATGGAGAGAATGAAATTGGTCTGTAGTTAGATATGTATAATTTTTCACCTTTTTTATGTAGAGTTTTAACTTTTGAATATTTAAGTCTTTCTGGAAAATGTCTGTTGCCATTAAATGAGTATGTATTGATAATTCCTTTCCTGAGAATTAACTCACAATTGTAGGTTAAATTAAGAAATTTTTACTGGACTCGGTCTGTTTGGGAATTTTCCTAGGACTGGATGGAACCATGAAAAATCCTGCCACTGCCTAATCAAGATTTAAAGTACAGACCTGAGAAATTCAAAGCACCATTAAATGAATATGTCAGGATAGAAATAATTATTCCCACGCAGTTGTAGATATATCACTTTATTACAAAATATCCATCTTCATAACAATAATAAATACAACATTGTTTATAATATTAAATAATAAAACACATCGATGATGTGTACACAAAAATGTTTTCATGAAGACAGTTTATGAGCAGCAGTTAACACAGTTTCTTGAATAACAATGAAGATGTAATGGTAATGTAAGGAAGATACGCCATCAGCCGTCACATTTTATTTTTCCGTGCAGTTACATACCAGAAACTTATATCACGCTGGCTAAATATGCAAACTAGAACTGTAAAATAAGTGTCTGTACGATGTGTTTATTTAATAGGTAGTACAATTCTGTATACGTCGCAATTTTTTCAGTTTTAATATTTTATATATAACCACAGGCAACTATTATTCTAGTTATCTCCTATTAACACATTTTGAATCTTCATGTAAGCTGTGAAACGGTCTACACACGATCCCATAGTCTCGGTATTTCCTTAAATGATTTTAGTTTATCAAATGGAGAGATAATTCATTATCATTCAGCAAGACACCAGACCCCAAATAGACTATGTGTAAACTTATATAATAGATAGCTTATATTTCCTCGGTATCCATTACACATACGATTATTAATTTTTTTCTACACACACATCCTGTGATTCTCTCATTGCCTTCACTAATATATTAATAGAAATAAATAAATAATGTGACAGCTCAAAAATTGTGTCCCACTTATGTGAAGCATACAGTTTCACTCTTTATCCACGTCTGTCATAAAACCGACTCGCACGCATACCTAACCTATTGATCGTAACCGACATAAATCGGGTCTCCTTCTTTTACTACTCCAGGAATCCGAAGACCAAGGTACACTCCCATTATAGGGTCCACTCCTTCCACATCTTTTGCTCCAGGTGTAGTTACCAGACGATAACTTGAAACAGATTAATGGAAGTCATTTGACACGTACGTGAAGTATGGGGAAGCTAAGTAAATACTAGTGACATAGGCAGGTTGGTAGTCAAGTGATGATGTGTGCATGCGTAGCACCTCTGTTCCTGAGTGAAGAACATTGGTCTATACCAGCAGTATTCAAACCTTTTTTTGTTCGCGTACCCCCAGATATAATTTCTCTTCAACTTTGTACCCCCAAAGTTGTTGGTGTATAATTCAAGTTATACATAGTATATAATCTACATCTAAAATAAATTAAATAAATTACATTACTGATTATTCAGTGTTTATCATAAAATAATATATACAATTTTTAAATTTCGCGTACCCCAGGTTGAATACCACAAAGATATTTTTTTCACATGTCTTTGTTACTGTTTGCTGCTTCACTGCTCGTAATATAATTCATGTATTTGTTTTGTCATTACTATCTTATAACTTCCAGGGCTATAAAATATTACCAGTAAAGTTTACATCAAATCAGAATAAACACAATATTTTTTGGACTGTTAGAATCTGACTTGGAATATCACATATTTGTATGAAAGTTTATATTTTTATTGATATTGCCACTGCTTAAATATCATGGATAGAGGCATATGGAACAAGCAGGATTCAAACTATCCCGTCCAACATATCCTCTGTTCTCTTGCCTTCTCTTTGCTTTTACACAGTGTTACGAAGTTTTTGGTGTCCAACTGATTCGGTCCAGCAATATGAAGTACATAACTGGGCATTGTCAGTGTTTTATCTCTGTAAATAACTCCCCGAGATAAATTATTTTTGTGAATACTACCGAGTTAAAAATAAAAGAGTACTGCTTACGATCTCAAGGTGCGTAGCGGCTCCATCTCGGGGTCCCTCACTGCCGTCTCAGGATCTACATTTACGATGGTGCACCTAGAAATATAATTTTTAAATTCACTTACATCTGATGTGGAAGAAATATTTAAGTTTGTACATTTTTATTTTTGAGCGTACTCGCTCACTGAATAACCCAGTACAGCTGAGTTCAGTATAAACCCATTAACATGTATTTAATAACTTGCCCACATTACCCACTCTAATTGACTGGTCAGTAAATCAACTGATCCTATCTCGAGTTAAGTCGCCACGTACCCTTCAGGACTTTATATACTTATTACACCTTTTGATGATCATAACTTACCTTGTGCAGGGTTTCACCGTCCTGAAGATGGCTTGCTCACCCACCCTGACCCAGTCCCATTTGTCCTCCTCGTAGGGAATTGTGTTCCGGGCAATAAAGTTGCCTCGGAAACGCCTGTGGCTTAAATCTCTCAGGCGTTCAGGCAGTCTGGACCGGAGGTCATCCATGGTGGACTCGCTCAATAGCATGAATCCAGATAAATATGTGTATGCTCCCTACAAACCATTAAACTGTGCTGTAGCATATCTGTGATTTTATTTTGTAGGGAGAGAAGTCTAAATTTGTGTTCTAAGCGGTACACATTTTCCTCCTATGTTCCTTGTGATCGTGCATGCCTCATTATTTATTACGAATACTGTTGCAGATATATTCACTCTACGCATGCCAACCTGCACAGAAGGAGATTCTGCTACTGACAAAATCAGTGAACACGAAATATCTTTCAATGCTCAGACATAAATTAATTAACATTTTATTTAATTAAATATTGATCACAAAAAAGATTTTGAAATGGAATTATTAAGTCCCATATACCAGTCTTCACTGTAATGAGATGTTTTCCAGCAAACTGATGTCTGATTTCAGATTTATGTAATATAAGGATTATATTAGACTCCTATGACCTATATTCAGTTTTCCTTACTACTATTGTTATGATCTCCCCATGACCAATTTTATCAAAATTCTTTTAGTGTATATGCACGAAAATCAGCTGTGTGATTGTACATAGAGTGTTTATTTACATAGAAAATTTTAAAAAATAAAGAAGTGTTGTCAAAATTTATAAATGAGACTATGTATTTCCCTGAATTTTTTTAAAAATTATTGATTTTGATCTAAGTAGCGGCACTGTGCAGATAGAAGTCCATATGGTGTTACTACCCAGAGGACCAACAATGACACCTTCAGTGCCATAAAAGCCTCAAATCTTGTATTTCTTTCATTAAGAAGCATAGGATTTGAATTTAAGTAGCAAGCAGACGAATAAGGGACATCCCTCTTTCTGCTTATTTTTGTATTATTTATTTAGTGTTCTGTCTGACGACAGGTCCATATGAACAGGATCCTTCCATCCTTTTCTCGGACTGGGACCTGTTCATATAAGTTCTTGGCAGATGATCCAGAAGTGGTTTGCCATTGCCTTCTTCTGTGTGTGAATGGAGTAATTGTTGGGATGCCACGGAGGAAAACTCCGTGTTGCCTAGACCACGGCCTGGCCCAACACAAGCTCTTTCTGCTAAGAACTAAAAAAGATGTCATCACGCAGTAAGTTCAGTACAACTCACCACATCATCATCGTTCAACTTCTTGTAGTGCTGCTGGAATGCAGTCAGTTTCACCTTAGAGATGTCTCGCCTGAACTCAGGATTCTCTTGGGGGTAGTACCCGAGTCTCGCCCCCTTGTCTTTTCCCAGGATAAACCTTGAAAACCAGGTTGCTGCCTCCTCTCCACAGTCAAGAGTTTTCACCACTTCACTCCACCAAACACTGTAGGACCCGATCAGAACAAACAATTTGAAATCTGAGATTTGAGTTTTCCATGGTGGTTCGAAGATTACAATGTATTATAATTCAAAAGCTTTTTCATTGTGTTTCTGTTTACCCTTTCACAAAGCTGAGAAATTTAAATTATTTATGGCTTCTTAAGAGAGGAATATTCTGAAAATCTGAATGAATATTGGATTCTACAGATCAAACACGTGTCCTAAAATTCAGTGCCAACAGCATGTATACAGCTTTACTTCAAAGCTGGCGTCATCATAACATTCTGCCTAAAGAGATGTCTATCAATTGTCTATCAATTGTTTATTAGTTGCACATTCTCACATCCACAAGCTGTGTACCAGAGAATGGTTGATGTCTACTTCCACATTCAGCAGGTCTTATGTTTGATTATCGGCTAAAAGTCCAACCAGCTATATGAAAGTGGGGTTATAGACGTAAAAATATAATCTGAAGATACAGACTGGATCCAAGTGGCTCAGAATAGCGTACAAGATACGGCTTTTTTTAAATTCAGTGTTGGAACTTCAGAAACCGTAAAGAACAAGGATTTTTTTTGGACAGTTGAGCAACTATTAACTTCTCAAGGGAGACCCTACTTGACGGATTTACTTTAATTTAGTTTATTTGGGGCGGTTTCAAAAAGTTTGTACTCACATGCAAGTAGATGTTGTCAAGCCCTCGCTGCTATCCGGAATCTTATACTGGAGTTCCGGCATATCTGGGGCACGAAAGGTAACAATTCCATCACTTTCTGGGGTGATAGTGATGAGTAGCATCTTAGGAAATCTTGCTGCAGTCATGTATGTCCGATCATCGGAACCAAACACTAGAAAAGTTCTGTTGACAACGGGTATTATTAAATATCTTCGTCTTTCTACGCAGTAAAATGTATTACCAACCACTACTCTGTTGTCATTTCTTATTGGGTTGGTAAACATGGTAATAATAATATTTCTGTCTTCTGAGTTGTTGCGCCGTGTAGTCTGATGTTTACGAACGTTTCATAGGTCACATTGCCTCCGTCATCAGGGCGATGCCACCAGTCCCTATCCTGATCCAGGTGAATGAACTCTATACCCTACAATCCTATTTCCTTATTATCCATTTTAATATTATCCTACCATCTACACCTAGGTCTTCAGTAAGGTCTATTTCCTTCAGGCTTCCCAACAAAATATATGCGCATTTATCATCTTCCTTGATCTGATAATTCTAATAATATTTGGTGAAATATTTCTCCAGCTTCTTGTAAGTCGTTCGTCTTAATTTCAAATAACCTGCCGAGCACCTTGTTGTCAAACATCCTCAACCTGTGTTCTTCCCTTCACATGTGTGAGAGCAAGTTTCAAGCGTACATAAAACAACACTTTACTGTTTGGTAAACGCAATGTGCGTGCAATGATACATTTTTTTTCAATTTCTCTGGCAATTTTTCCTTGTACCAAATATAATTAACAGGTTTGTGGAAATTCAGAACTTAATATACTACCCTTGCTTGGATTAACTCTGCTGTAATTTGATCAATACCTAGCAATTTCCATCTTTTCAGATTTTCAAAAGCAATCTCAGACCCAAAAGAGCTCTGGTCAGCTGTGTGCATTTCAAGCTGCCTAAAACTGTTGATTCCGAGTACATACAACGACCAACAGAAGTAACTTTTCCATCTGCTCATAATGATACGTGAATCTGCAAGCAGATCCCCATTCTCATTTTTATTAAGTTATTTCTTGGTTGGCAACCCTTCTTAAATTCATTTATGACAGCACAGGTCTCTAATACATTTTCCCTTGTTTTTTTTGTTTCAAGGTCATTACTTTTATCTAACAGATACTCCCTTTTTTTGGCCCCAGAGGTGCTGTCAGCTTCACATTCTGCATTGGATAACATTGATAAAGCATACTTTACCCCCCTTTGAACGTACCTGTCCAGGAGCTCCGTGGTCTGGTCGATAACCGTCCGCAAACCAAGGTCAGTACAAAATGCCTCCTTTAACTCGACTCCACGGCCAGACTTGAGTGGGTAGATAGTCATCTCACTGATCTCACCAACGCGTCGCCACTTGGTGGGTACCCTGTTCCTTCCCGTCACCCTCTGGTGCCACCAGGCGACAGCGACTGTTATGAGTACTGCAGCCATTCCGATCACCACAGTGGTGCTCTGTGGACTGGTGACGGTAACCGCTTCCGACATGGTTATCTGAATAAGAACAAGTACGTGTTTTTCTGCATGGTTGGTACTCCTGCCCTTGTAAATATCATAATAAATCTTAAGCTTCAAAAATATGGTCTATCTGAACAATACGAGGATGGATAAATATTTTTACTTGGGGGGCCAAATATCCTATTTTGGAATAGCAGAGTCCAGAGAGACTCACAGAAAAGATTTACTTAATAAATATTCACCAGTTATTTACAATGACTGAACATTTGCAGCATATTTAATAATAAATTTGGACATGATAATATCAATTATGATTGTTTCTTGTTAAGAACAACCGAAAGCAGGCATTACACCGAGTCCTGACTGAACCCTACTCCACTTCCTACCGCCAGCTGTCAGCACAATAATGAAAACTGGAAAAATTGCGTACACACAAAAATCAATAATTTTATTTACGTTTTCGGATCTCCCCCATTACCGACTGTCCACTTGTAGCAGTGTTTCGTCTATTGGACGTTAGTCGTCGCATTGTCGTGTTACGCGGGCTACTGTTCCATGTCGTGTGTCTCCGTGAATGTGGGCGTTTCTACGAGTCTGTGAGCGCAAACAAAGCGATTCGTTGCAGAACAGAGCTGTCTGTATACACCGAAGTCACTTCTAGACTCTTCGACAAGACTCTGATAACTTCTTTCAGCTGGTTCAAGAAATTATATTGGTATTTAAAAAATAACCCAAACTAAAATCTTTCTGACGCGCAGCGCTGTTTCGATCGAACACTGCTATAAGTGGACGACAGATAGCAGCACAGGTCCAACTTTTCTGCGAATACTTTCCTTGTATCGATAAGTAGGTCGACACTTACTAATATCTGAACAGCGAACTGAATTACATCTTTTCGTGGGTCGTCCCTGATAACAGCAAAGTGCTTTCGTTGCATTCTTTAAATTATGAATGCTCCCAAGTGAACTTAAAAATTATCGTATACCAACAATACAAACATTGCCATCAGGATGGTCCATATCGTTGTAGAAATATGGACGTGGATTTGCATTAAGAAATTTACTGCATTTATTACAATATTTCTGTTCTGACTCATATGTCATTGGTTATTACAGATATTTTAAGAGACTGCAGGTGACTTAAAAACATTGGCGTTAATAAAATACCAGGTAGTTATTTGACAAAGAACTGGACTCGTACGTAGGTAGTCATGAAATCGAATCCTTTTAAATCAAAATTATTTTGTTGTTTATGCAGTCGCCATGTTGTTATTTTACATTATACAAATAATTACTACATAAAATTTGTGTATTTTTAAAATATCTATTACCCCATATCATCTTGTCTCTGTAGTAGTAAGTGGCTTTAATGTCGAACGCACTTTACAAATTCGTTCATCTACCATGTTAGCATTAACGATTTCAGTAAATTACAAGATGTGAGGTTAGGATAGCCCCAGTGGCATGACGTCCATACAAAATTATTCCTGCGGTCCTAGAGATAAATCAGACAGACATGCATGTATTTGGAGCACTCCATCTGGAAAGATTTTCGGTAAAAATTCAATATTCGTCATTCAGCCCATCGTAAATCTGGTTTTCTTTTTAAAGAAAGAATAATTGTTCGAAATGATGAAATTACAGCCCTCGTAACAAAGAATCCGAATACAATTTTCTCCATTCCCTTCAATGAATTTTCTGATATATTTACGTGACGTATCTCGCCGAGTAAGATACATAATGGTCTGATGATTATGAATTGTGAATTTGCAACGATACGAAACCAGTCGTTACCTATTTTAACGCCCTGATTATTCGATCAACGCGTCGTAGAATGCGATCTGAAGTGATTACATACCACGGAGAAATTTTTCAATGTTAAAAAATCAAAAAATTCGCGAGGAAGTTCAGAGAAGTTTTTGCCCAGAGAAGATTTACCCATCGCCACGAGGAATAAGCCACCAACTGTGTGTTGATTTATCAGACGGCCCGGATGAAATGAGGTCAGAGGCTGATCGAGCCGAGAGCCAATCGCCTCATACCAGTTGTTACGATCAATTAATTAATTATGTTACATCAGCTTCGATTTGCTGACGTCAGATGAACTTGGTCCACTGTTAAGAGGTTTCAAAAAATGAACTATGTAACTGCGAAGATTATTCTAAACGCGTAAGATCTTAAACATTTTCCTTCGTCTGTGAGTTTAAAAATCCCACAGAATTTTGGAAACTGGATCTTCTTCTGTTATGTGGAGAAAATATACATCCTGGTCATTTGGGACAAACGAACAAGGCTTTAATCTGATTTCAGACTGAAAAGTTGTTACCAAAGAAGGACTGTCACTCTGTTATCCGTCAAACACGACACTTTATGAGTTTTAACGAATTCAACATGTTTCGACATTTTTCTGTCATCTTCAGGCGGTTTTCTTTAAAGAGAATCAAAACTTGCTAACTTTAGTGTATATCTACATCAGCATGGATTATAAAACATTAAATATTTTAAAATATATATATATAACAAATATATTTAAGCCAAATTTTATTACGCTGTTTTTTCTTGTCTTTACGTAAGTTTCCACATTTTCGTATTAACTGAAATTGAATACGCCATTTCCAGCCTCATATTTCCAAAATTCATTTAATAAAAAATCCTTTTTATAAATGACACGTGGCTTTAAGTTTGGGCTAGGTTTCTGCAAATCTAATGAAAAACGTTACTTGATTGTAATTAAGTTTAAAATTCAAAATACTGCACACTATGTGTAAATGTCCCTTAATTAACGTTTCATACAGGCACAATTAAACAATTCTAACGTGTCTTCGCCCTTAACCCACTACATAATTTGGGTATACTGTTACAAACGCAAACAATCTTAAGACTTTTTCACCAAATTATATATATACTAGAGCAGAGCGCTCCTTTCGGAGCTCCTCGGGGGGATTGGTCAAGTTTGTAAAACGCAACCAACTAAACTAAACTAACCCCTCCCCCTAATTGAGGGTTAAAACACTTGACCAACCCTCCCCCTTCGGGGGGGGGGGGGTGGTTGTGTTTTAAAAAGCTTCTGGAGCAGTGATGATGCGACTGGCTTGGTAGTTGTTTATTTATTATGTTATTTGTTTACTCAGCATTGTTGAGTTGTTATACCAACACAACAATTCCGAGTAAACAAATATCTGTTGACATTATTGATGACGTCATTTCTTGAAGACAACGACTAATCACAAATTTTTATAGTAAAAAAAAATATATAAAAATCATTTTAAACTCGGGTGTGTTCCTGACTTTGGTGTTAATTTATTTTACGTAAGGGTAGACCGTTGTAAACTGGTTAAATTATTTTCCTTTTATTTCGTTAAACACTTGCCATATACAGGGTGTGTACACGTAAAAATTATTTTATTATTATTTTCATTATCTTTGCATTGGAAATATAGAGGTTATAACCATTTCTCAATGCCTACTTACTTCCCACCCATCCTGAACATCTTAGGGGGGGGTCTATAATTGTAATACATAAATGCGTTTACAATGAATCAACTGTTTCTGATAAGATCGACGTAGCTCGAATTGATATGCATGTAAAAAGACGTTATATGGGACTGATATGAAAAATTAAACCATCGGAAGAAAGCTTAGTTTTAACTCCAAAAGCTAAATTTAATTGAAATTTGAAAAGTGTTTTTCATTATTATATTTTCTCTATAAATTTCAAAGCTTTTCTGACTAAGATACTGTATTATATAACGTGGCATTTTCTTACATTTAGTTTTATTAAATAAACATTCCCGTACATACCGTGTCAGTGGAGTTACTATCAGTGCCACCTTCTTCCATGGCGGTGTAAAGTCAACTAATCGACGAGAGGATTTATCCATGCACCTATCGATAGCCTCGATCCTAAAGGTATCGATTGTTGAAAAATATTTTATGTAAAAGTTGTATGATGATATATTTTATGTACTAAAAACGATAAACCAACTTTTAAAAACAAATAAGTTATATTAAACACATTTACTATTCTCGACTGCGGTCTCCTGGAATACCCATAAAACCATATTTAACATATTTACGTTTTAAGTATCCACTTTCGCTTTTGTCTGTGAATGTTAACCTCGACTCACTGTCGGGTCGTTGTTCTTAACTACAGTACCGTCTTCGTCAGATAGGGAATGGGGCACCATTATACCACCAATTAACAAACCAGACGATTAATCAACAACCGACATCCCCACAGCTGAATTTACGTTTGTAAAATATCCTTTGGAACGAAAATTATCTATTTTCGTGTTATCAGGAGATTATGAATCATCTTCTGTCAGTCTATTTCCGACTATTTAGTTGTCATACAATATGTATCTATTCTCAGACTGATCCATCTTAAATTTTTAAGAAACTTTTTATTTACGAAAGTTGATGTAACTAACTGCTGTTACTAATTCCAAAATCTTCGTTCTACGAAACGTTTAAATACATACTTCTCTCACCTTTATTAATATGAAGAATTAATATAATTAATACATCTCATACTCCCTGGTATAATCAGACCAATTATATTTCTGTTATTTATTCTGTCTTTCAGTTTAAAATATTATGCTCTGTTTTCGGATAAAATTTTTCTAAGTTTATTCTTCTGAGTGAAACATCCAATTTGACATTCAGACGAACGTACGGGAAGATTTATAACTTTTTATGTTTTAATTTTAAGGTTTCCAAGTTAAAGACGGAAAGAACGAAAATTCTGAACTGAATAACAAACAACCCTTACGACAAATTACGTTTAACCTCTTCAGGAATTCGATTCTGATTTGCTATTTGTTGTTTTGTTGCGTAATCTGGTGAGAAGACGTAAACACGGCCTATACTAGGCTAGGCCTTTTTCTGCTCTCATTTCTTATTATTCTTGAGATGGGATGAGACTTATGTATCTGAGGAGAAAATCCTGTCTCAGTGACGCTTTACCTACCATAAATACGCCGTGGACTAACCCGGACACAAACCAGGGACTCCGTAACAAAAATCCGTATCCTGAGCTATGGTACGACCATGCCAATGTATAATAGAGAACAGTTTGTTTCTCTATATGCTATATTAATGTGTTTAATTCTGTGAGCATAGACCAATAGCTAACCTGTCCTTTTTACTCTGAGTGCGTCCTGAATTCCTTAGAGTTTAAAATTGCATGTAAATACAAAATAAATATAAACCCCCACAACAGAAATAGTTGGAATTACGATAGGCTTATACGTAATATTCAAGATGGTGTACGTGGTCCAGGAGAGGTTATAAAATGTTAAATAAATTAAATTAAATAAAGATAAACTCCGGTTAAACCCCATTACAGCAAAAACATTGGGCAAGATACTATAATGAACTCTGGACCTGAGAAGAAAATATTGGATGCAAGGTTAATTGTATGATAGATGAAAATGTTGACCCAGAAGAATTATAGGAAACAGAAACTTGATAAAACAAGAAAACCTCCTGGTTATGGCGGCATAAATGTTGAATTTAAAAAGTACGCAGGGCCCACTGTCCACTATAGATTTTTAATTCCTTTAAACGGGCCTATTTGTCAGAAATTATTTTTACACATCTGAGGAGTGGAACACAGCAATTTTAGTAAAAAAAATTTTAAGAAGGGAGACAAAGCGATTTTCAATAATTATAGGAAAATAAGGTCTTTAAGTTCAGCGTACAAATTTGTGAAAAATATCACACGAAATACAATTATAAAAAATAATAAATCAAATGATATAAGAGCAAAATGGTTTCTCCTTAATAAATTTGAGGTGTATATCCCATCTGATCGATGACTGCTGATTTACTTCGTACGATGGCTCTAGGGGGAAGCAGAGGTTACAAGTGCGCACGCAACCAGGCAGGATTTTCTAAGCTGACCACAGGCACTCCTTGGTCAGACGACTTATACCAGAATATTTTGTTAAGGTGGTTCAGAGTGTGTTATCAAAAAAGAAGAATTTGCGTTAAGGAAGGCAACGTTCAATGCAATATCCTAGGATAAACAAATAGAAAGGTAAGATAGGACAGCCCACTATCACCTATACCAGTGGTATTCAACCTGGGGTACGCGAAAACATCTTAGTTGGTACGTGAAATTTAAAAAAAATAATTATTTTATGATAAACACTGAATAATGAGTAATGTAATTTATTTAATTTATTTTAGATGTAGATTATATACTATGTATAACTTGAATTATACACCAACAACTTTGGGGGTACAAAGTTGAAGAGAAATTATATCTGGGGGTACGCGAAGACATCTTAGGGGGTACGTGAAATTTAAAAAGGTACAAAGTTGAAGAGAAATTATATCTGGGGGTACGCGAACAAAAAATGGTTGAATACCACTGACCTATACAACTTCATATTTCTGTTGGCGATGTTATAACAAGATGGCAGTAAGTACTTGAGCAAAATAACTTAAAACAACTGGAACGTAATACATTTCTAATTGCCGAATATCACGTGTGATAGAAGAAAATATAAGTAGAATTTGCAACGAATTTCAAATAAATTAAGCAATATGACTTAACATTTTCAATCGACTTTTAAAGGAAACCACTGAGAGAAAATCATTTAACCGGGACCGTCATGTGGACAGAATGGTACATATCGTAAAGCGTCCCAAGAGGACCGTCGGAAAGATCAATCTACCCAGCAGATGGACGAAATGAGCTGTTGAACTTCACGTTGATTATATTATTCGTATTTATCTCTCATTACTAATATAATCATGTCGTATATGTGTATTTATATACATATGTCTTGTACTATGTATGCGTGTGTATATACATGTATGTAGCTTACATATGTATGTATTATATTTATGTATATTATCGTTTGCTCGTATTTTCATTCAACAAACTCGCTCCGTTCGATAAAACGGAGAATTCGTAAAATACACAGATAAGGACGAAAATTGCAAGGAAAGGGCGTACAAGGACGTAAACTTTGAACACTTCAGGGACACACCACAGCATTCATATAGAGGAATCATTAAAACCTCACACAGCAAATTCAATTAAACCGCTCGACTAATGTTTGTTATTTGAAAATGGAAAGGACTATGAGAGGGAGGTCTTTGATTAAAATGGAAACACTTTTAATGTATGCGACAATTTCGTAAAAATCCGTCATATTTTCAAGTGATTTCATTCGATCGGCGTAAGATATGTTTAAAAATTCAAAGGCCACTATTCGGCAAACCCTTCGACTGATATCGACGTGACTCTGGCAAGACTCTGACATGTGTATCAACTCAAACTGAAATGAATATGGTCACTCAGATTCCTGCAGTTCGGCAGATATATGCTTTCGAAAAATGACTACCGAATGACTTTGAAAAATTCAAAGGTCTCTATTCGGCAAACCCTTCGACTGATATCGACGTGACTATTACATGTAGCCGACATGTGCATAAACTCAAACTGACATGAATATGGTCACTCAGATTCCTGCAGTTCGGCAGATATATGCTTTCGAAAAATGACTACCGAATGACTTTGAAAAATTCAAAGGTCTCTATTCGGCAAACCCTTCGACTGATATCGACGTGACTAT
>NW_019059799.1:471586-488439 GCF_000696155.1 Zootermopsis nevadensis
GACATTGCTGGTTACATATTTTCAGGCGCTAACGGTAATCCGAACCATCTGTCTGCCTGCAGTTGTATCGTTCATTCACACACGACCATCACCAATTTAAGGTAAATGTTCCTTTCTTTAAGAAATGCAAGTATGTTAACGTTATCATATTGTCAAATGTCTGTCTTACCCTTAAAAGTTTGAACCAAGCAGCCAATTTCCAAACTTCGATGGAACGTTATGAGTTTGGAAGTGATCCAAAATTCGTTACTTAAAATTTCTCATTATCAGAAATAAAAACATGGCGAATGCGCAAACTTGCGTTGTAGAAGCGACACTAGCTCCCCACTAAATATACGGTGCTGAAATTACGTACTATATCTTGGCATAAATACGCAACTTTAGACGATAATTATTTTTGTTAAATTCAAAACATGGCGAACGTGCAAGATGTTTATTTAATTTATAATTCGACAGCGGCAATCAATCAACCATTGAAGGATTTGAAATTAGGAATGGAAATAGTTCATGCATTCACCTACAAATGATATATTAAATAATGTTTATAAGTCATCAATAACAGACGTCAGGACAGTACAAAATTTTGAGGTCGAAGTCTGTCAAATTTCACGTAGTCGAAGTGAAAGTTTAAGTAACTAGTTCTTTGAGAAATAAAAGATAGATGGTGTTAATGCCTATCTGCTACCTGCCGTTACAAGCAAGCAAATATTACTCGAATTGGAATCGATCCTATGACCCTTGGCGGACGAGTACAGTACTCTGATGAATTATGAATTATTGTGTCTAACTGGCGATCACGATACGTTAACTAAAACATTGGTCAACGTGAATATACATTTAAAAAAAATTGTTTTAAATAATTTGTTGTAAAATTACGAAACTGGTCGACGGGAATATATATTAACAACATTTTTGTTTTAAATAATTTGTTGTAAAATTACGAAACTGGTTGACGGGAATATATATTAACAAAATTTTTGTTTTAAATAATTTGTTTTAAAATTACGAAACTGGTCGACGGGAATATATATTAACAACATTTTTGTTTTAAATAATTTGTTGTAAAATTACGAAACTGGTTGACGGGAATATATATTAACAAAATTTTTGTTTTAAATAATTTGTTGTAAAATTACGAAACTGGTTGACGGGAATATATATTAACAAAATTTTTGTTTTAAATAATTTGTTGTAAAATTACGAAACTGGTCGACGTGAATATATATTAACAAAAATTTTGTTTTAAATAATTTGTTGTAAAATTACGAAACTGGTCGACGTGAATATATATTAACAAAAATTTTGTTTAAAATAATTTGTTGTTGAGTGACGTTTCGGAAATTATATCTGGAAAATCAAATGCTTGCCTAAGCACGGGAAATCTAGTCATCAGACTCGAAAGAAACCACGACTGAGTACAAAATGGAAGAAATTGGAATTGACCAGGTGAAAGATTTAGACACTTTCTTCGCATACGTAATTAACTGCATCAAACTCTGGCCTTGCACGTGCCTCGGCGTATGTGTGCCATGACGTTCTAGCACAGCTGTATGAGTGTCAGACGAAAATCAAGTTTCTAAACGTGCCAGGGCTACGTACGTACCTGTGAGAAGAGATCGATCCTAACACCCTCTTGCGATCTGAGCCTCTGTACCACTTCTTCGTGATACTTGGCGCTAACTGGCGCGCCTGCGACGAGAAGTTGGCCTTATATTGCGGTCCTGAACTACAGGATGTTTCACAAACTCGTTCACACAACCAAAATATGTTAAATTCATAAAATTTTTATTTCATTTTAATTGAAAGCAACTTATAACTGATTTTGGAGTAAGATACAAAATAGTGGCGAATGCCCTGGTCTGGCTAGCAGTTCACTAACATTCCAAGAATGTAAAACATTTTTCTGTGCAACACAACAACAACATAATAAAAATAGCTTTATTATTATCTAAATACCTTTACGAATTATTGACACAAAATTCATAAATTAATTGCAATGTCCGTCAGTCCCCACATATCATATTAAAAACAACTAGACGGATTACAGTTAAATTTAAGCCAGATATTATGTATAATAAGTTAGAAGAATTAACTACCGTTTCATATATTAATAGATCTCTCGAAACAACTCTTACGTCATCACGCTATGCGAGACTGTGGTAATACATAGCGGCCGTCGATAGGTGGCTCTGGTAATAACAGTCGTAGTACTTAATTTTCTCGATAGGTGACTCTGAGAGGAATATAATAAGATAGCAATTATTCTGTGAGATTATAGTAGGTTTGTGTGCAAAGGTAAAGCTTAGGTTAGTTACGAATACAATGGAACAAAGACAATAAAAATGGCGCGAATATCGGAGAAGTTTTGTTAGCATTCCGGCGTCTAGTGAATGGTGTTCATTTGAAGGTATGGTTCATAAGAATGTAACTCAGAAAAATAATTTGTTGTTGAGTGACGTTTCGGAAATTATATCTGGAAAATCAAATGCTTGCCTAAGCACGGGAAATCTAGTCATCAGACTCGAAAGAAACCACGACTGAGTACAAAATGGAAGAAATTGGAATTGACCAGGTGAAAGATTTAGACACTTTCTTCGCATACGTAATTAACTGCATCAAACTCTGGCCTTGCACGTGCCTCGGCGTATGTGTGCCATGACGTTCTAGCACAGCTGTATGAGTGTCAGACGAAAATCAAGTTTCTAAACGTGCCAGGGCTACGTACGTACCTGTGAGAAGAGATCGATCCTAACACCCTCTTGCGATCTGAGCCTCTGTACCACTTCTTCGTGATACTTGGCGCTAACTGGCGCGCCTGCGACGAGAAGTTGGCCTTATATTGCGGTCCTGAACTACAGGATGTTTCACAAACTCGTTCACACAACCAAAATATGTTAAATTCATAAAATTTTTATTTCATTTTAATTGAAAGCAACTTATAACTGATTTTGGAGTAAGATACAAAATAGTGGCGAATGCCCTGGTCTGGCTAGCAGTTCACTAACATTCCAAGAATGTAAAACATTTTTCTGTGCAACACAACAACAACATAATAAAAATAGCTTTATTATTATCTAAATACCTTTACGAATTATTGACACAAAATTCATAAATTAATTGCAATGTCCGTCAGTCCCCACATATCATATTAAAAACAACTAGACGGATTACAGTTAAATTTAAGCCAGATATTATGTATAATAAGTTAGAAGAATTAACTACCGTTTCATATATTAATAGATCTCTCGAAACAACTCTTACGTCATCACGCTATGCGAGACTGTGGTAATACATAGCGGCCGTCGATAGGTGGCTCTGGTAATAACAGTCGTAGTACTTAATTTTCTCGATAGGTGACTCTGAGAGGAATATAATAAGATAGCAATTATTCTGTGAGATTATAGTAGGTTTGTGTGCAAAGGTAAAGCTTAGGTTAGTTACGAATACAATGGAACAAAGACAATAAAAATGGCGCGAATATCGGAGAAGTTTTGTTAGCATTCCGGCGTCTAGTGAATGGTGTTCATTTGAAGGTATGGTTCATAAGAATGTAACTCAGATAGAACATCCGGTAGGCCTAGATTTAAATAACTAATTTTCCTTTAGTTTTCTGTGTGACTTTCTTTCAGGAGCAATGTGTACATAAATAGCATTGGACTAGAATGCTGTAGACTTTGATACATTGGAAGATCTGATAAATCCCGCAGTCTAACGCTGTATCTCTTAAACACGTGGTAGGGCATAGCATCGTTTGCTACCAAAAGATTCTGCAAAGTCACTCACTGAATCATAATTATGACGTGAAAATTCAATCTGGGACTAAGATTTTATTAGAGTGCGTCTCGCGTGTTTATGAACACACCCAATGAACTCTTTGATGTGTATATGTATTGATGTATGAAATTTATAGCATTCTGTAAGATAATAAAAACTGTGAGCGTTGAAAATCTCTTAAGGGGATTCATCATCGTCCATTCGAAAGCTGACGTCCTATTGTCAGAAAAAGTAAAAAGTTGAAAACAAAATTATTTTGTCTATAAAATTCCACTGAGTTCTTATACGAGGCTCGTCCACAAAGTAAGTTTCCCTGGGGCCGTTTACAGAAACAAAACACAATTTCATGGAAATATTTATTGCAACAGATACAGCAAGTGTCCAGCTATTTTTCGACATATTCGCCACCGGAATTGAGACATTTGTCATACCGTGGGACCAACTTTTGAATACCTGTGTCGTAGAAGTCTGCCGCCTGGGATTGGAACCACTGTGTGACAACCATCTCCGCCTCTCTGTCATTCTCAAAACGCTGACGCTGACCGGACAGGAATTTCTTGAGGTGTAGGAAAAGATGGAAATCACTGGGAGCGAGGTCCGGGCTGTAGGGTGAATGATTAAACACCTCCCAGCTGAACTCCTGCAGGAGACTTGCTGTCCGTCGAGCCGTGTGCGGCCTAGCGTTATCACTGACCGCACTTCACAGTCGGCGGGAGCTGGAATAAGAACCTCCATCTTCAACAGCTGCAACGATGCTACTGTGAGAACGCGGGAAGTGCCCTTAGTGCATGCGCCATGCTACGTCATTACTCTATCACGTACGCACAGTCGCTTCGCGCCATATAAGGTTTGCTAGCTGTGGGACGAGTGGGAAACTTACTTTGTGGACGCGCCTCGTATATTTGTTCCTCGCTTTGAAAGTTCTGTTCTGTTCATGCTTCAAGTAAGTAGTTAAGTAGCCATACGTTTTAAAGTTTCTATCAGGATATTTAAAAACTTTACCACTGCCAGCTCCATTTATGACGTAAATTTCTTTATCGACGTAATGTGTAATAAAATAGAACGAGGAGGTTTTCTACGGACTTTCCCTTTCGTGTGTCAGCGATTATAATTTACCTTGAAACACAAAGTCAACAGTTCTTTAAATATGCATTATATATTTTAACAACAATCTAAACTTCGCTCTCTCTATTATGATAGGGATATTTAAAGTCTCAAGACCAAGGGCCTCACGCTTTATCTTATCGACTCATGGAGTGTCGTGGACAATTTGTTAATATTTCATGACAACTTATCAAAAGTTCTAGGAAAACACATTCACATGTTAGAAGATAATTTGTTAAACAAATTTGTTGGTCTGTCATTTTTATTATCTAACTAACTAACTAACTAACTAACTAACTAGATGGCTTACGTAACCTTGTTGTGTCCTTTTGTTTATTGTTTTGTTCTGTCTCTGTGTTGATGTATCTCATTGTTTATTGTGTCTTATTGTTTTTGTTGTGTCCTTTTGTTTATTGTTTTGTTCTGTCTCATTGTGTTGATGTATCTCATTGTGCTGTTCTGTCTCATTGTTTTGTATGTTATTGTAGGACACTGCCACCGGGTATAAACCCATTTGCAGTCAATAATAAATAATAATAAAATAAACCGAATTAACCAAAGCCCTCCACCGACACCTGTCAAGGACTTCTTATTATATATTCTCTCAAAATTACGTTAAATATTAAAAGCAAATTATTTATTCATCACGTAGACTGAGAGAGAATTACATAAGTGCTTCATAAAGTCTGATTTCTTAATTATTTAACACAGGTTTTTTTTTTCAAGACGATCGAAAAGTCACGTAACCCATATTAAAATATTTGTTGATTATTGTAATTCAGTACAATTCGATTGGCTGTGGCTATACAAGGGTCCACGCAGATCTCGTTTTTATTTAACTTGCGAGAATTAGGTACTTAATTATGAGATGATAAAGTTGCGTCATATTGTGATAAATATATATTTGTTTAAATCTTGTCAGTCAAATCACAATAAAATTCCTATTAAATATTAAAATATTACTAAAATTAACATTTAAATATTTAAAATGATGTTCTCTATCTAAATGTTCGATTTACATTAGAACATCACTTTTTACACGACATGTTTCAGTTCTAAAAGAACTATCTTCAGGTGTATAAAATTATATAAACTTAAATATAATTTCTTAAATGCAACTTTTAGTCAGATGTTTATCAGATACTTACTTAGATACTTATACGATCCGTTCTTCAGTGCCTTGAGAATCTGCGGGTCCCAACTTTTCGTTTGCTCGATCTATAGGTATTTTGGTAGGACTCCTTAGACGAGGGATCGGCCTGTCGCAAGGCCTCTACCTGTACACAGGACAGCACAACACAGAAAAACATCCTTGGCTTGAGTGGGATTCGAACCCACGGTCCCAGTGACCGCGCGGCAGCGAGAATGAGTTTAGGGACAAATTTCCGCGATTCTCCTGCGACTAACAAATTGACAGAGTCTCGCCTGGTAAACTGTTTCTGTGACACAGAAAGTTTGTAGGACAGGAAGTCGTTTCGGTTGACCTTTGGTATTAAGTGACGATAGTTTGGACGATATCCGTCGAACTTTGATAATCTCTGGATATTCTGAGCACTCACTATGAAATGATTCCCCTTCATTTCACCGTATCGGACCAATACAAATCGAAATTAAACTTTGCTCGTCAATTTTGGCCACTACCACTGAAACCGTTCAAAATAATTATCATCTCACAAATGCATTCAGAATTCCCAATGCTTACATCACTCTTGCACTTTGGCGACGTTTGAGAGGTCCTTGCTGCCTCCATCATCGCCCTGATCATCTACAAGACGACATGGCTCAACAACCCAGAAGACAGCAATCTTCAGACTCACCGCCGTGTTGCTGTTCACGGGAGGTTATCCCGTCAGGCAACTTGTCCGAAGAAATTTTGGTTTGTTGGTTCTCTGGGGTTTGAACCCAGAAGGGAGTGAAGGCCTCTGCGACTTGTGGGAGATTACTTCAGCTGTAGCTTCCGTGATTCGGGGTTTGCGGGCCGTGCCCCTCCTGAATTATACCGTGGAATTTGCCTTACAACCGAGGAAAAGCACGGACAACCTCGGCTGGCCTGCTGCACATCAGTCGCCCTCGGTTGCCCTTGGGTGACCTCTGACAGCCCTCGTTCGGCACGAGTGCCTCCCGAGTTGCCGGACCGGCACACCACACCAGCTAACTTCGAGTCGAAGCTCTCAGTCAGTGCTCTGATGTGGTCGGAAATGAGCGGGACCCCCAAATCCTCGTGAATTTGCCTGTTACTAACGTACGTTAGTCCGTTTCTGACGGATAAGCCACTTCTCCTATTGGATAGGAGGCTGTGCGGGCTCCAGAGCCGGTCTGGACCCAGATGCTAGAGGAAAAATCCTCTGCCCGCGTCGGAGATCGAACCTCAGTCGTCCAGCCCGTAGCTAGTCACTGTACTGAACGTACAGAAGTGAATGAAGCCGATTGGCTGACGAGGGCACGTGACTAGTTGCGCAGAAGCTTAAGAAACTCGGCCCCCATCGGTCACGTCGATCAGCATAGCCAACGCCGCCCTGCTACGTACATTACACCACAATGAACGTTAAATATACGTAAAATATAATTCCTACGTAGCTGGTTTTTTTATCACTTGAAATAAGTTCATGTAATCTCCGCGTTTTATCCTACTTTCCATCCAACATAATTACGCAGTGGCTGACCCATAAAACATTTCTCTAAAAATAATCCAACCGAAGTTTGGCAAAAGATTCGTGGGACACCCTGCATATAGATTCTCAAAATCACTTCATCATATAAGACACAAAACAGAGATGTCAATGAAATTTACAAGGAATATGTACTATATTTTAATAAAAGTTTTGCTTGTCGTGTTTCTAATGTTTAACGAAATACAAGAAAAAGGAACGTTAAACACTGATCTGCAGTGTGTAACAGTCACTCACGCAACATGATCTGATGTCACGGGTCTTTTATATAAGGAAAGTCTGTGATAAGACGATTGTTTATTTTTACATAATTAACAAGTTACAGTTTTCGTCCCAGAGGGTATCAGATCTTAAAACAATTTCTCTGCCCATGCGCTGTGGTGTTTGCCCGACTTGTCTGTTCGTTTCTGCAAATCACTGTTTACTATGTCATTGACAGACGTAGTATCCCTCTGGCGGCCATCAGGTCACCTAATCGTTGAACCACGATGACACTGCCCCTGATATAATGGTGTCCTGCACTACAGGAGACTGAGTGGAATGTCGCTTGATATGTTTTTGGGAGTTCATTCACGATCTCTTCTTTATCTATGTAGTATATTCGAAGAAAACCACAATAAGTATGCAATAAACAATAAGTTTCTGTGATAATTTCGCTATCTTCATGGGTAAACCTTTAATGTTTTGTTGATTGTATTCCTGAAGATAAGAGAATTATCGCAGGACTTAGGTTAATGCACAGAATATTTTTATTGCTTTAATATAAATGTAAATATAAAAAGAAATTAGACGATGACAACTGAAATACAAGATCATGATTGTCTACAGGGTGTTCCCTCTTAAACGCAACCCAATAGTGACGAAAAAACTGTATAAAAGTGAAGCCATAAATACATCCACCCCCGTGTAACAATTTTTTCCACTCATACGTGACGTTGTTGCTAGGCCGCTGCTCACGAAAGTTGCGCCGAAGCTGTACAGATACGAACATCATGTATTCTCAAACATAACTCCGCATCAGAGTCGTTTACCGCTATTCGAGAATAATTTCTAGAAATGGACGTCATTAAAACAACAATACACCTACTGGTAACAACTTTAGGGACACAAGAAGTGTTTCGCTGTCGCAAGTGACCACTGAGCGACAAAACATCTGAAATTGCGTCCGTCCCACCTGCAAAAATTAAAAAAAAAATGCCATTGGTTCAGTCGGTTTGTACGTGAAGGCGTTAATGTGGATCAGTTACGGCTGCGTCTTAAATTGAACACACTGTATATAAGACAATCAATTCGTCCATTAAAATTAGTCACACTTAAAATCATCACAGTCCATTTCTCTGATATCTATCTCCTTCTCACTGTTTCAAATGGACATTTACAATATTCCCTACCAAAATTTCGTGAGCATTCCTTGATTCTCCTATTCTAGCGATACTGACAACTCAAAGTAGCCTCCTAGGTCTCACTAACAGTAGTTAACATGTAGTGGAAGGTCGTATAGTATCGGACAGTGCTTACTTTTCCGAAACGTCGCTAGTTAGTGACACTTGTCAGGTATCGGAGTCTAGCCTCTGTTCGTCACAGACGACAGTCCTAATTTGGAGTAAATCCGTTGAGCCGGTCAGCAGCTGCGAGTGAATCTTTCAATTTGTACAAATTTTGAGCTACATTATTTATTTTTGGTTCAAGAATCTAGATTCCTTGACGTCAATAAACTTAAAACATAGTATACCGTGCAATGTTGGTCCTTTGACGGGACCCAAATTTGTGCGCACGAAGCAATCTCTGTGCGCCTGAATTACCGACAGATATACGACGTACAGAATAACTGTCTACCATCGCTGCCGATAGATGTCTCGTCCACGCCAAACAGTTTAGATTCTTGAACCACTTTTTAAGTAAGAAAATCGAAAGTTAATATTAACATAGATAGGTTTTCTCTGAACGCGTTTGGTTAGTGATAAATTTAATGTGTTAAATTAGAATTAGTGATACGCCAGCGAAAAAGATTGAGAACCCCTGGTGTAGTTTGTAAAGTCTGCCCTAACTATGTCAAAATTAGATTAACAGGAAATGGCGTAGCAGTTAGAAACAGATACAAAATAGCGGTTTAAATTAGAATAAAACAATAATTAACATACCTGTATAAAAAGAAACAAATTAATGGATAGAGGAATACAAGATTGCTATAAGAGATGTTACACGGAAGAAAACATTGCTTCTTCAGTTTTAACTCGTCTTTTGAACTGTTTGTTATCAGTAGACTAGCAATTGTAGTGACAGATTTACAAATGGTCTCATTTCAACGAAGACCCTATTATCATTAATGGAAATATTAGCAGTGTTCAGAAATAATGTCTGTAATGTAACCACTTACACTTGTCCTCACCTCTGTGGTTAATAAGGGACTGGTACTGTGTGACGTCCAGAAACTATCAAATGTTTCGCAGAACTACCGCCAGTTTCCGGTGGCGCCATAAGACATTGCGTGTCTCAGACTGCGCGTGAAAGCATCTAGGTCGTCCAAGGATAACTTCCTAGAACATGCAGTGAATAGATACGTAACAATTTTTTATGACGAGTCAGTCATCCTTTGCGATGTGCCTGCAGACCGTCTTAAGCCAGGAATGTTTTCGTGAGCAGATACTTCCGCGAGTTGGAACAGAGCAAGAGGAAATGTTTCAAATGACGAGAGACGACTGGAATCAACGAAGACTTCCTCGCCATTGTGACTCAATTTCCCAACTACGATGTCAAGAAATTGGAAATTCAGGTTTGTTTAGCAATAAATATCTGCCAGAATAATAATACCTGCGCTACTAATTACAGGACATGCGACGTTCTTATCTTGTGTAGGTATCAAACAGAAAACAACCGATATGAACAGGAAGTGACGAATTCAGCCTTGGAGTCGCTTTGAAATTATGGGTTTCGCGTGTACAAGATATCTAGAAGGTTTTAATGGCGAAGGACATGCCTGAGCGATACTAAATTATACAGAACTTTCAATGGGGCAACATAACACATTTTGTTGTCGCATTAGGGATTCTATAAACACTTGTGAGCTTCATGAAGAGTCTCGTAATATCCTACGCATGTACATCGTGAATTCCTGTAAGGAGCTTCAGTAACAGAGAAGAGTAAGTTATAAAAACTCTTTCTCTGATTCAGGTTTGAAAAAAAACTTTATTATCCCGTCTGTTTTCAAAATACTAGTGTAGATCACAAGGAATATTTTATATTCTTTTATTTGTAGGTTATGTAACGATGCTTTCATTAATTCAAATTGCGCTGTGTCGAAAGATGAACTTCGTGAATGTGCATACATGTTAACTACTGTCAGTGTGGTGTTAGTGTAACCTGAGAGGCTACTTTGGGTTGTCAGTATCGCTAGAATAGTATAATCAAGGAATGAGCACGAGATTTTGGTCGGGAATATTGTAAATGTTATACGCATTGTTACCTTGGAGTAGATGTGGTCGTAGCGGTGATATCTGAGCTCTGGAGAGAACACGACACTTCACAAAAAAAGGACTTCCGAAAGTTATTCAAGGAAATAAACCCTTTTTCTTCATGAAATTCTTAAGGAATTCATACACGCACAATGTAGCACAATGCAGAGTTGCCGAATATTAAGCAGATGGTGTGTGGTACTGTTTGAAATTTATAACCACGCCATATTTTTACTGTTTCATTTCATAGCAGGGAAATGCAGTCCGGCATGTATGGACGAGACATCTGTCGGCAGCGTTGGCAGATAGCTATTGTGTACGTCGTATTTCTGTCGGTAATTCAGGCGCATAGTGACTGCTTCGTGCGTACAAATTTGGGTCCTGTCAAAGGATCTATGAAAAATTCGTGGAATGGAAAGCCCTTTTGCTCCTACAGGGGAATTCCGTACGCTGAGCCACCCATCGGTGACCTCAGATTTAAGGTTTGTAAGCTTTGTCTTTCCTCAGTTCCCTCTAAATAACCTTGAAAAATTCATCTTCACTTAATCGAACATGATACCGTCTGATTTTAATTTGAATATAAAGGGACGGAGATATTATAAGTATTATAGGAGATATTTCAATAAACTTCTAGCTAGATTCGCTAATTTACCAAGTATAAATGCTGATGTATACAATGGTTTAAGTTTTTTTTTAAAATGTCTTTATTTCATTCACTGAATGTATGTGCAAAATTTTGGGAGATTCTTTGTAAAGTTCGTAAAAAAATTAACTGCGAATACAGGTAGCCCTCGATTTACGCCGGGGATGTGTTCCTGAACGAACCAGCGTAAATTGAAACTCTTTTATAATGTAAATCAATTGGAAGTCGATGACATGCGTTCCCTGCACCCAAACATTGACGAGTAATATAATGGAATTGCATTTAAAGCTCTGAAATAAAATAAAGATAATTTAAAAAATATATATTTTATACACTTACAATCGGCGATGGCGTGATGAAGCGGTGTTAGTTCTCTGAGGAAGTCCCTGGTTTGAGGATCGTCATGTTTTTTTAGAGAAGGCGTGTAGTGATTTCTTCTTTATTTCTTTCAAAATTTAACGATAAGGCCTCATGGTTGCCATTACACTCCTCTTAAGAGCAAACTCGCGTATGTAAAAGTTTCCATTTCACAAACAATTTTATCGATTAATCGATCTCATTGAAGCAAATTCGCGTTAACGAAACAAACGTAATTGCAGAGATGACTGTATTTATAATTTTTATTCAAAATTAGCCATATAAGAATTACGATTTAGTATAAGAAACATTGTAAAAGCGTTATAAATAATAGTAATATATATTTTTCTTCTTCAATTTTTGATTTTATGGTTTCAAAATTGGCGTTATTCTGAATCGGCGAAAATCGAGGGCTACCTGTACATGAATATTATTAGTTTTTCAGTAAAGATTCGTATAACTGTCTTCACAATTCTAAGTATCTCTTGTTATCTGACGACTTGTACGCTTAAATATATCGTAATGGAATTCTGATGGTTGTAAAATTCTGCAGTCTAACACTGACTCTATGGAAAACTAATGTTTCGAAAATGGCGTGACTACTAATGCTGGTAAACTATGATTCCAAATTTCTCTCGTAAATCTATCAGCATTAATTTCAATAGAAGCTATGCAGTGTACTAATCTAACTTTGCTTATGGTAGTTTGTTAGGTTTTCTCGTATAAATGCTGCATTTTATTAATTAATGTAACAAACTACTTCTGAAAGTGTTTTTACTCAATTTTTTTATTATCTGCAGTCAAATAGCTTAAAAACAAATGGCGCTGCCTTCTAAGGACTAGTATGGAAATTGTGATTATTTTCTGGTATTTTTATCTAAAAACACACAATTCTTAAAACTCTTTATCCTTCTTCCAAGGTCTTTAAAATGTCATAGCTGTGAAGTCGTTTAGACATGTTATATCTTAACTACTGTATAAGACATCCATTTATCATGATGTGTATTTATGAAAATACGACCTGATATTATTACAATTATGTAAAAATATTTTTTTAATTACAGTCAATTTTTTAATCGTATTTTTATTTACCCGAGGCAACTCGCGCTCGTGGGGATCTGCATCGTCTCTCCTATCCTAGACATCGGCGGTATAATCGGAATGAAGACATCGAGCTTAAAACAGAAGTGTTTCGAATCTTTTTTACTAAAATTATATTAACCCACAAATAACTGGAAGTACACTGCCATCTTAATGATGATCCTCAAAATGGTTAATTAGAATTGGTCACGTGAGGGAGTATTGTAGAGGGAAGTCTGTTTACTAGTTTAAATATGAAAATATTTCAATAGCTTCAACAAGTAGAACATCGATAAACAGGAAATCACATTTATAAGATCCTCGTAATAAATAATCAGTTTCATTATTTCAGTACAGTTTTAATTTAAGAATTACCACGGCGAAGAACGTGTGAGTTCACTAGGATGTTTTAACAGATGTATAGACAGCCTCGTTACCTTGTTTTCCTTGTGCACAGGCTCCTCGGGGTCCTCGCCCCTGGTCAAAGACGCTCGACGCTCTAACAGACAGTCCCTTATGCATTCAGAATGATCTGGTTGTTCCTGTAGGCAGCGAGGACTGTCTGTACTTGAACGTGTACACCCCTGAACAGGTGAGCTTTCAATGAAGTGTGTTACTTAATAAACTCGGCAGGATTTAAGGTTCACACGGCGCCAGGTAAACTTGTAGAGGTTTACTGACTTTTCGGAGGTACTTTCTGCCTCCATCATCAGGGCGATAAGTCACTGTACAATCGAGAAGACAGCCATCTTCCGTTGGAACATTTGAAAATTTTAAGGACTCTCATTCGTCGCCTACCTGTGGCCGTGTTTCGATTGGTCGAATGTAAAAACTTTCTGAAAAAAAAATTGTATGGATATTTCTGAGAACAAATACGATTATTTGTAAGGAAATCAACCACACGGAATTTATGGGCTCAGGGACCTCCATTTTCGTGGCCGTACGTGACTTACCGCTAATTTTAGAGATATCGGGGGAATATTCGCTAAAACACATGGGACCCCTGCCTCGGTCCCTAACTGGCTGGTTAAAGGTAACACTTTGCTTTCTTCTCACGCTTATAGTCGGCGCAGTAGTTTTTTGTCGGTGGAATTTTCAAGGTCAAGGCTAGGAGCGAGTCTCTTTTGCTGACTGCACCGAGGAGCGAGTCTCGGACTGAACTCCCAAACAAAAGAAATGCACTGACCGTGCCACCTCAGGTACACGGAGTAGGCCCGTCCGCCAGCTCCGCTAGCTTGGAATTTTAAAGGGGAAGGTTAGGAGCGAGTCTCGGACTGAACGCCCAAACAAAAGAAATGCACTGACCGTGCCACCTCAGGTACACGGAGTAGGCCCGTCCGCCAGCTTCTCCACCGGCCAAAACTACTACGCCGACTATACAATTGACGATGGTGACCCATAAATATTGTTATTTATTTTTTTAATTGATGCTGAAGTTTCGTTCATGAATAAAACAGTGAAGTCCACCCCCGAACGTAACATGCACTCATTTGTGGATCCTAAATGAAGTGTCTCTTTGCAGTCATCTGACAGCAAATCGAAACATCCGGTGATTGTGTACATCCACGGAGGGAAATTCAGTGTTGGCTCTGGTGTGAGCTTCATAAGTGGACCGTGGTACCTAATGGACAGAGCGATTGTACTGGTCACAATTAATTATCGCCTTGGAGTCATGGGTTAAGTATATCGCTACGCCATTCTGATTAAAGCTACCCGTCGCTAACCACGGACTCAAAATATCAAGCCTTTCCAGACACCCATTCTATATTTCATGTTTTCAGTGGTTCGTGCCTGAGTAGATCACCTTTGCTTTTGTAACAGTAGTCTAAACCTAAGTTAAGTTTGTCCCGCTATACGCCATGTAAGCGCTTGGGAGGAGTGGAGGTATAGCTCCTCTCTTCCTTGACCTCGGCACTAGATGGGGGTGAGAGGTCAGCATCACGCCCCGGCCGGCAGACAATAGAACTACGTCGAATCAGTTCAAATCAGTCGGCATTTTTACAATCCGTTTTAAGTGTTACTTAGAATTCCTCCCATCTGCCTCTTGATATCAAAAAGACAACCTTCCAGGACTCTTCTACGCCCTAATTTTCGTAGTCACGTAGTTTCCAAATTCGTAACATAAATTTATTGTTTAGAAACATGGTGAAGTCAGTAACACAGTCATATCTGTTAATTTCCGACACTTAAAGAGAACCAACCACCTGAAGATGACTAATTAAGGTCGAAACATGTAGTGGACCCTTAACGTAACCTGACAGCAAATTTGCCCCATCTGCTCGAAACACAGAGTGGAAAAGGTGGATTCCCTGCTCGCCTGAGACGAGTTGATTTTCGATGAAGCCATTTGTATCGATGGTATCATTTTTATGCATGAAATTAGGTACTCAAATATAAACAATTAAGTTATTATTTGTTATTAAGGGTTTACTGAAATTCATTGGGGACAAACGGTCCCATGAGTTTTCAGAATTTCATACAAAATTTTAAAAAAAAACGGAAGTATTTATTACCAAGAATGTAATTTTAATTCATTATATGTCTATTTGTCGGATACGTGTTGATTATTTTAAAAAAAAATATTTTTGTTAATGTTATTTAATTTTATAAACATTCAGTTACAAAAATAAACTACGCTTTCAAAATGTGATCTTGAAATTTATATGTTGAAATCTTTTCTAATTCATTAACGTAAATTAGTACAACTCTCGATCTGATCTTTTGGGTCGTAACACCCTGTAGATTGATGTTAACGTTTCGAAGAAACTTCTCAACTTTATCTTCAGGGCCAATTGACATCTTCTTCTCAGATGATTCAGCTGCTGATGAATAAGGCAACAACATGGCCGAGTGTTCAGTCACAACCATGGCTTGTGCCCTAATTTGGAAATCAGAACCCAATATTAACAAGCACTTTTTAAATTTATTATTTATTTCAATGTTGTGACTTGCGTTGTTTTGAATTCTTTACTGTGTTTTCAAAAATTGTCGACTGTTTTATTAACTATCGTTTACATTTTAATGTCTCTTCGTTTTGATTTCTGGCTAAATCACATATTTTTTATGGGATTCCTCAGTATCTCGAACTAATTCTTACAGGGTGATTTAAAATAGGTCATGACCACTTCCGTTAATATTCTTCTTCTTCTCTACCATCGTCATACAGGATTCTATTTTGTTTTCTCGGTTAAGTAAGAACAAACAATCTAATGCCATTTTTAGTGTAGGAAATAATTTCTGCGGTATGTGTTTAATATTCTCCCTGATTTAAACCTCTAAAACAACCCAAAGTCTCATAATGATTGTTCTGCAGGATTTCTGAGTACTGGAGACGATGAGGCACCAGGTAATTACGGAATGAAAGATCAGGTGGCGGCATTGCGGTGGGTTCAACAGAACATCCAAGAATTTGGCGGTGACTCAGAGAGAGTGACGGTTCAAGGCCAAAGCGCTGGAAGCAAGTCCATACATTTCCATATGTTCTCAGCGTTAAGTAGAGGTTCGTACGAGCGTATCGAAGTTCCCGAAGATCAGGACGTAGCTTAATGAAGTCTTGGCCCCACAAGAAGTTTCACCCCTTTTATCCCACCTAACATCAGCCATAATAAAATCAGACACGCTCGCATGTCCGTCTTTAGAAATTTAAATTTCCTTTCGGATAACTTTGGAGTCAGCAAAGTCAAGAATTTCCCTACTCATATAAGCTTAAGTGTTCATTGCCGTGTTTACATAATCCCGATATTTGAATCTATCGTGAGACAGTTTTAACTAACG
>NW_019059799.1:489854-502236 GCF_000696155.1 Zootermopsis nevadensis
CTATCTATAAAAATAATTCTAACAGTTATTTTATATTATTTTCTCAAATTTTAAACTTGGGTGAGGTTGACCTTGAGAATTGAACGTGTATAAACATATTTTCCGCCAAGTGTAACTTGTATGTCAGGTTGATAGTTGGCAGCCTGTGTTGGAAACAAAGACCGCATCGAACCCAGAGCCTTTCCTTACGGATTCTCCTCTAAAGCTGGTGCAGACTGGAGACTTTTACAAAGTACCTTGGATGATGGGTAGTACATCTGAAGACGGAGCCTTTTTCGGAGCAGGTGAGTCAATTGTTTTTACGTGAAATGCCCAGAACTTCATGCTGGAGACTTGTTGAACAGTCCAAGTACTTATGGAATTAGATTAAAACTAGATTAAATTGTCTCGTAAATTAAGTAATTTTTAATAAATGTTAAGTGGAACACTTGCTAATAAGTGGCGAAAAAGAAATTAATTTTAAACTTATAAATTACCACTCGGTTAAGGAATTCTATACTACAGTATCCCATCTAAAGAAATATAGATTAAAATCCACAAGACTGTCATTTTAGATTTTGTTTTAAACAGACGGAAACAGAGCTATTACGATGAAATCAAGGGTATAATGAACAGATTTTATATCAATATTTTAATATTTTCCGTCAAATCACAATTTTTAATAAGATAATAAAATTGTGATTTGACGGAAAATATTAAAATATTGATATAAAATCTGTTCATTATACCCTTGATTTCATCGTAATAGCTCTGTTTCCGTCTGTTTAAAACAAAATCTAAAATGACAGTCTTGTGGATTTTAATCTATATTTCTTTAGATGGGATACTGTAGTATAGAATTCAATTTTTCTGTTCTGATATCGACAGCCTTGATAACTGACAACTCCAAATTGAAGGAATTCAATGAACATATGGATGTTGATGGGCCGAAAGAATTTTTCTTGGATCTAAGTTTAAATGAAAGTCTTATTCCGGAAACCTGGAATCGAATACGCGACTTCTATTTTGCAGACAAGAACACTGCTCATCCAAAAGAACTTATTAAGGTAAGATAGACACGTATGCCAGATATGCTCAGTGTTTCTATGAGTTCAAGGATAAAACTAACTACCAAGTACAAATATCATTATCTGCCACAGTTTTACATAATATGCTCAAAATACCAAAACGCACATACATGTTTTAAAGATAAAGTTAGTTGTACAGTGACGATATTTGGCGATACGTAACCCGGCAACCAACGCAATTTTCCTCACTGAAAAAGATGTACTGAATAGTTTTTAAATACAGTGATAAATTATGATTATGCCGTATGAAACACTTACTGGAATCCCTAATTTAATATCTTTGTGTGTTAATTTGAACGTAAATCAATACGATGGGTAGTGAAATTTTCTATTGAAAATACAAGGATAGAAAAGGCGAATTCTTTTCTTAAAACTTTAGTCGGAAAATGTAGCCGTCCACTACAAATACTTATCCAAATAATCATAGTTCATATGCATTAAAAATCGATGTCTTGCACGTTGCTTATTCACGAAGTTTTCTAATATCAATATTCAAACAAGCATAGAAAAATATAAAGATTTTTTTTTTATTTTTACCATTAGGAGGACAAAATATGTGACATATAATGTTCAAAACGCTTGGTCTTAAAGAATTTTATTTTGGGAACGTACGAGTTGCGATCGGAAAGTTTCAAGATTGTGTCAATAGAGGGCGAACCGGATGTAGTACGAGATTCTGCCGCTAGGGGGTGCGGCCTACATTCATAGTGAATCAGTGTGCCAGCCGGCATCATCGAATTAGCATTTGTTTCTTAGTTACGGGCGTTTTGGTAGTGCATTACACCGACCCTCCTGCGATTTCGGAATGGCGGGTGCATCAAATTTTGCCAAAGCCTCGCCAAAACGGCTACGGAAACCTATGAAATGCTAAAGCAAGCATTTGGGGAAATACTTCGAAATGGGTCGTGCACAAACTTTTGTGTGGCATTCACGTTTTAAAAACGGCCGAACTTCTGTCGATGATGACGAGCGTTCTGGACGACCATCTTCGAGCACAACGCCCGAAAATGGTACGAAGATTCGGCAGGCCATTCACGAAGATCGACGTCGTACCATAACGACTTGTGCGACATTGTTGGGATAGGCTATGGGACATGTCAGCTGATTCTAAAGGAAGAACTCCACATGCGACGCATCATGACAACGCGCCAGCGCACACCGCCCTCAAAGTTCGGCAGTTTTTGGCCTCAAACACCATGGCCGTCATCCCGCAACCTCCTTATTCGCCGTGTGACTTCTTCCTCTTCCCAAAGATGAAAATTCAGCTAAAGGGAAGGAGATTTGAGACGATAGAAGAGATTCAGGCAGAATCGCAGATGGTGCTTGACAGGCTGACAAAGAAAGATTTCCAGGGATGCTTCCAGGCTTGGCAGCGGCGCTGGGATCGTTGTGTTCACTCCCAGGGGAACTACTTCGAGGGTGATGAATGAATTTAATACCTGAGATAAGTGTACGGGATTTTATAGGCGCAGTCTTGAAACTTTCCGATCGCACCTCGTATGTAAACGATGTATCTAAAATCACTTCTACCTGACCACATATTTACGATATTAAATATAAGCATGTAAATTACGTAGGTTTATCTGTTCCTTCACAGCTATACACTGACCGGTATGTAGTCCATGCAGTCCACAAAGCGGCCGAACTTCATACTAAAGCAGGCCACCATCCGATATATCGATACAACTTTGCATATCGCGGCCAATACTCATATGCAAATCTGGTCGAATTTATGATCATCAGCATGGACCTGGGTGAGTTCTTGCATTAAATTTTCCAAAATATATCATTTAAGACCGGTCAATGTCATTAAACTAACTCAATCTTGAGATGGTAAAGTTTGCGTCATATTTTGATATAATAAAGATATATTTTAAATCTTGTCCGTCTAATCACAATAAATTCTTATTAAATATTAAAATATTACAATAATTAACATTTTAAATATTAAATAATTTAAAATGTTAATTATTGTAATATTTTAATATTTAATAAGAATTTATTGTGATTAGACGGACAAGATTTAATATATAAATGGATTATAGTTGTACAAAATAAATAATTAAACTGTAATAATTTAACGCTCGATAGAATAATTCACAGCTTACAGTGTTTTAAGAATGTTTATAATTGTTATAATTATATACAATACTATATTGAAGCATTCATTTATTGTTATCGTCACTTTGAATTAAAAATAAGAGACAGGTAAATAAGTACTCAGACGTACAACTTCTAGGCTTAAAAGTTACGGCTGCCGCAGACAGAGGATTCTTTGTTAAACAAACACACTCCAGTAATAGTTTTTAAGATTTTAGAGGATTGGGCCACAAGTAATTGAGAATATACAGTCTGAGTAATATGACCAACTGGCCCTTTTACTTGTGAATCTGTATGAAATCCCTTGAACAAAATTATTAACCGGGCATTTGGTTTGGAACAAATGACAGACCAAAAATACATTATAGATTATCTCAGTATTTCCAGAATGCATTGGAAAGAAACCCCATATACGAGGTGCGATCGAAAGGTTGTCCTTTGGAGTTCGTTTTCTAAGAGAAAAATAGTTATAAAACAATATCATGAATGTGTAATCCTTACCATTCTGCGTAGAATTTATACATACAATTTTTGCATGTTGACATTCTGAATGCTTGAATCCGGTCATAATAAGTCCGATGAAGACACTGACAATCTTAAACAGACCTACAAATGTAAGTTTAACCTCTGTATTGCTCCCTTCGCAATGTTAGTGTCACTAGAAATGTTATGCTCATTCATTTGTTTTCCAGATGCTAATTATTGAGATGATTTGCATAATTTCAGGTAAATAAATTTGGTAAAAACACACGTACTCTTTCTTACTAAAACATAATGAGTCGTAACGTTACTCATAAGGAATACCCAAGAATGGTAGTATCACTGAGATACAAACTAAATATCTTTGTACACGTTGATCGAAAGGACACGCAATCGATTCTTCACACATGTTATAGTTGTCAAAATATATTTAAATCGGAGAACAGTAAACAATATATTAAGTGTTAGAAATCTCCACGGCGTACAAATTTTGACTGATATCGTCTAAGGGCGACCGGAACAGTTTCTGTCCTGCACGCTCCCTGCGTCACGCTGGCCTTGTAATCCTGGGGTCTCGGGTTCGATTCCCGGCGGTGCCCGAATTTATAACTTGTGTTGGGCAAGGCCGTGGTCTAGGCAACACGGAGTTTTCCTCCGGGGCATCCCAACAATTACTCCATTCACACACAGAAGAAGGCAATGGCAAACACCTTCTGGATCATCTGCCAAGAACGTATATGAACAGGTCCCAGTCCGAGAAAAGGATGGAAGGATCCTGTTCATATGGACCTGTCGTCAGACAGAACACTAAATAAATAATAAATAAATATGTAGTTTGCTGTGACGTATGTTACAGGCGTGGTTCATCAGGACGACCTCATCTATTTGATTCCGTTGCCAATCTTTAATTTGTGGCTTCCTGGCCATCCGGATCTTCACGTCATAGATACCATGGTCACGCTCTGCGTAAATTTTGCTACTTATGGGTAAGTTTTTATATTGAATTATTAAATCAGGCGCATTACGATTATAGGCTATGTACAACCATTTTCTGTATGGGCACTTTCATGATGCCGAGGCATTATTCTGGGTAGTCTTTTAGGTGGTTACCGACGTTTCGGAATCACCAAGGCTACAACCCACAAAACTGTAATCGACAGTTTCACCACCGTGAGAATCCCAAAATTTGTAGTTTCATCGTGTTTGTGTCTCTTCGTTAATTTATATTGAAAGAAGTACATAATATCCGAAATTTCATTTCCGCAATCACAAGACTCAGTTGACATCATTCAACACCCTTATAACGTGTTTTTTCTGATATTTTTAATATTATATTCCCATCTGTATGTAAGGTTAGGTTACATATCTGCAATTTTCATGAAAATATTATATTCTCCATTCATTCTACATGTCCTGTCCAAATATTAATCCTTGATTTAACTATTATGGGCTTTAATGAGTTCCCTTAACTCTCATTTTCGTATAAGCTCCACAACTGACCGAGAATATTTGCATAATGCCCTTAAAATATCGCTATAGGCTCCTCTCGTGTCAATTACTAAATGTAGTCGGAAGTGTTAAATGTTATCGAAGCACAGATACGGAATTACCAAGCCACGAGACGCCTTTATTCAAGACTGAGAATGAAATTTCGTTTCAGGAACCCCACTCCTTCCGGAGAAAACAGTACAGTGACATGGCAGCCAATTACTAACGGAAAACATTCCTATTTGAATATCGGCCACGACATGTCACAGAGTGCCGGTTGGTATGGCATCCGACCTGTGAAGCTCAAGATGGAGGAATATTTGTATAAGGACCGCATGGAATTCTGGGATTCGCTCCCCCTTGTGGAAAATGTGTGAAATTCTAGACGACGAGAGCTAAGTCACGCGATTGGGCGTGTATTATTCTCTGCTGGTCACTTTGCACAATCACCTTTTTTTTGTGAGTGTTCACGCGAAACGTTTTAAGTGCACCGAAAATTTATCCGTCGTTAAATTGCAAACTTTAAAGGCTCCGCCCTCCCATCGCTTGGTTGTTAGGTTTGCTGCCCTGCCAGTTCTGCGCCATCTTCGCTCAACTATGCTCTGCTGTTCGTGGTGAACACACAATCTAAATTTCATAAATGCACAGTAAAACCTCTGCTAACCGATCCTCGATTATCCGATTCCCGTATTAACAGACCGAATTTCAACCAAATCTGTTGAGATTGGTTTCAACCGTCAGTAAAGCGAGATCCGTGCGGTACGAGCGACAGTTCATTAATCTAACCTCAAACCCAGGTTTTGCTGATTATTATTAACACTTCATGGACGAGGGCAGACTACAGACATTTAAGAACAGTTTCAAAGAATAGAATAGTAAAGTAACTTAGAGCCTAAAAGAGGTCCTGGAAGTAACTATAACCTGTTACTTCTTATGTCCACAATTATAGATTTGGAGCTTGCGTCTTATTTAATAAATTTACCAAAAGCTCGACATCGGAGCAATTACGAATCGATTGAATAAAAATTTACTTGGATATTATCCATCGTCTAGTAATAAAACGTAAAAAACGTAAAACGACGTTTCGGAGATGGGACTCTATCTCCGTCTTCAGGTTCCTACTCAGTTGGGCCCACTAGATAGAGCTAATCCCTATCTCCGGATACGTTTTATATTTACTAGACGATGGATAATATCCAAGAAAATTTTTATTCAATTGACTCTTCACCATCGTCAAGAAGTTTTAGATTTGAATTACGAATCGGTTTTAGAAGGTTTTTAAAAATTCATGATTCAGGTTCATGTTTAGGCTTAGCAAAATTATTCCTTTCGGTTTGGTTAAATGCCCTAAAAATGTGGGGAATATTTTGACTGTAGTGATTTTTAATTTGTGTGAATGTTAAGGATATGACAACAGGAACAAAAGTAAGTAAAGTCTCTGACGTAACCTATATGAGATTTAAACCAGTATCTTAACCATCTAGTGATATTTACACAAAATGCATTTTATAGGATGTGCATTGAAATACGCAAAATCGTAAAGAACTCATTTGGAATCCAGTCTGCAATACTTAAAATTTGTTTCCTTAATTTAATACGTTGAGTCGAATTAAAGAAAGCTTATTTTCCCGAATTTTTAAGCCACTTATCACAGGAGAATATAGATGTTTCTTATACTGAAATTTATAACTAAGAAGCAAATGTTTCTCGTAAGGAATGCTGACAACCCAATTTTAGTTTATTTGGGGCTCATATCTAATTATAACCCAACTGAACACCACATGGGCTTGTTGTTTGTATAACCTGTCTGTTCAGAGTCAATATTATTACTCGGAAGTTGGAAGCCGTGTCATGCTTATGTTTCCTATCCTGTAAACTGCGTGCAGTTCCGACTGCGCGTAGATTCTTGGAGACGTAGGCAAAATACGACATACGACTCAGAATTGCAACGCGAAAGAAATCCAGTGTTCAGATATTAACTTAATGTTAGAAGCGTGGTTTGTACAGTCCAATCAGTAAAATATATTAGGCTACAATGGGGTGAGAGATAAAATTATTTAATACAGAATTTAGGTCTGAAAACTTTTTGGGAAATAACATTATACAGGAGCGTTACTTGAATTGGGTTTTAAAAGTTTATAATTCTGCCATTACACAACACAGACGTATCCTTTTTCTCTTGTCTTAATGTAACACTACATATTTCGGGCTGATTAGCTTATATTCAGGCACTCCTTTTGCGTTTTACATGCTGTTATGCTTTTGCAGTTTTGGGTCGCTTTTAATCACGTCTGTTTTTTTTCCTTTCGAATTAAAGTTAAAAAGTTAAGCTTTCTCTTTAGAATGTTCCACTATTGGGTATGGGTTAATTAGTTACGTCTATGTCAAGTTATATGTCTGTATTAAGATGGCTCATTTGATAAAAGATCGTTTTGATTTTAATATTTAAATGTGTTATAAATAAAATTAATTAATTAAAATTAATTATATGTCTGTATTAAGATGGCTCATTTGATAAAAGATCGTTTTGATTTTAATATTTAAATGTGTTATAAATAAAATTAATTAATTAAAATTAATTATATGTCTGTATTAAGATGGCTCATTTGATAAAAGATCGTTTTGATTTTAATATTTAAATGTGTTATAAATAAAATTAATTAATTAAAATTAATTATATGTCTGTATTAAGATGGCTCATTTGATAAAAGATCGTTTTGATTTTAATATTTAAATGTGTTATAAATAAAATTAATTAATTAAAATTAATTATATGTCTGTATTAAGATGGCTCATTTGATAAAAGATCGTTTTGATTTTAATATTTAAATGTGTTATAAATAAAATTAATTAATTAAAATTAATTATATGTCTGTATTAAGATGGCTCATTTGATAAAAGATCGTTTTGATTTTAATATTTAAATGTGTTATAAATAAAATTAAAATGTGTTAGAACCTATTTTGGCATTACGATTAGAAAGAGTTGAATCGGGAAATATGTCCCTAAACTCATTTTTGTAGGTTAAGTCAGAACGAGATGCGATCCTATAAATCGATTATTGAAAGAAAGAGACGGACTATTGCGAGCAGGTTATAACATGGCGTGACTTGAGTGGGCTCTTTTATATGCTGTGTGTTTTTAATCAAATTAAAATGTATTCGAATTTCAACCATCAATAAATATTTCAATATGGGTTATATCGCTTTTCGATTACTCGTGTGCATATCGATTCGGCAGCGATATAACTATGAAACAGTAGCACAGGTCAGTGATATGACAAAAACGCATGAACTGCGATAATTACACTTCGTGAATAATCTATTATCGCGTACGGACGCATTTGAATGAGGAATGTCTTGGAACACCGGTTGGTCCATTTCTAACCTTCAAGACAACAATGGTTAGGGCGTGGTCACAATGGCTTGAATAACATCTGTTCTTTTTTAGTTTTCCTTAAGAATCAGCTGCTTTAAAGCGTGTGGAGCTTATAGATTGTACGTAAAAATTATTAATGGTTTCATCTTTTTGAAACTTTTAATTTATTAGAAGTTTATCTTCTTCAGTAAATGTGTGAACATAATTTTCCATTACATCACAGTTTTAATGTTCGTTCAGACATTTTTGTATCAGTAGCAGAGATCGACTCACACACATTGTGTGCTGTCCTGCGGAAGGATATAGTTCCAATAAAAATCCTTCCGCTTTCAGCGATGATAAAGAAAACTTGTGTTAGTTTGAAGTGGTGGGAAGATTTTGGCACCACAGAAAATTTGTCAGTGTATCGAGCAATCAATTCAAACCGTGAAATTCTTGATAATTTTTATAAGGAATCAGGAGGGAATTTTGTTGGCTGTGAAGAGGAGATTAAGACTGAACAAGATATGGGACTCTGTTACGTTGTGAAGTCTGGAAGGGTTGTCACAAAGGCAAGGAAGATGTAATTTCAGACGGAGCAATGTAATTACTACACTCTGATCAATGATCATTAATATTGATCATTGTTTAAGTAAAGAATTGTTTTTAAAACAAATTTATGCTAATATACGTCCAATATATGACATAATATTAAAGAATTTGATACATAATAAATGGTTAAGTTTTTATCTCGGAACCTTTAATATCACGACACTAGATTCATTTACCCTACATTACAACTATTTTTGTTAATTTTCAGCTGCTGTATAATTTGTAGAAATTATTATTTTAGCACAAAATTCTCACTAGTTGCTGTCCTATATCGACAGGCAAATTTTTAGTTTTCCTCATAAATTATTTAGACGTGACTTCTTGCTATTTTAACTTAGACGCAAATGAGCACTTCTCCTTCCTATTTGTGGTTGCTGTGCGCCATTGGGATGTATAATTTTGAGGCGATGTAAATTTTGCTGATTTGCTTTTTGAAGCCGTGAAATTTTGTAGGTGGTCAACAGTGATCTGTAGGAAATACTGCCTTCATCTTAAAATAAAATAAAAATAGTCGAATTTAATATAGCAATGCCTCCACATGGATGCTATTAGTCTCGAACTTGAGATTTTCACGGGATGAAGCCATGTGGTCTTCAAGATGGTCTTCAACCTTTTTTCGGAACTTACCGCGTCCATTCCAAACCTTGGCCTATGCGATTAATATTAACGACACAATTTTGCAGTGGGTTAAATTCTTCCAACGGGCTATCGACACTTCAATCCAAATAATTTTCTCAACATTTACGATGATCTCGCCTCGTTTGACTTTGGTCATTTTGTAAAGTTAAGATAAGTTTTAATTAAAGTTACTCTTCAATCATGGACTACATTAAGCGCCGTGAGAACTTCAAATACTATTTAGATTAACTGAATTCAGCCCAACCACGATCCATCGATTTCCTGTGATGGCTGAGGAGGTCAACCGAGCACTGACGAGTTTAACGGAGGTTTTTTTCAAAACGTTCATTACCGGGAACAAAAATAAGTTGTGGTTGTTGTGTGGCTGGTGGGAACAAAGACTCGCACCAGATGGTCTGCGCTGCAGGTATCTTCGAATTCCCAGGGCCTTTAAAAATAAGGTTAGCAGGTGATAGAAGAGTTTGTTAAGCATGTTTCCTGTAAGGGTTGTACAATCATCCCCCCCCTCCAAACACACAAAAACAGTTATTTGTTGTTCACATCTGGCAAAAAGCAAATATTTCTGTGACCACTTTAACTACAGATAATAGAGAGAGAAACAGAGATAAAGAGTTCCAACATAACATTAATTCTAGACGGACCTCCTCCACTCTTCATATCTGAACGATTATAAAAAAGAACACTACAAACATTTCACCCCCGCAAGATCACGCTACACGCGACATACATTTACGAAACAACATTAAATGTGATAACAAAATACAATTGATCTAGAAGAGGATAACTGCAGTTTTTGGCCTCAAACACCATGGCCGTCATCCTGCACCCTCCTTATTCGCCGGATTTAGCTCCGTGTGACTTCTTCCTCTTCCCAAAGATGAAAATTCAGCTAAAGGGAAGGAGATTTGAGACGATAGAAGAGATTCAGGCAGAATCGCAGATGGTGCTTGACAGGCTGACAAAGAAAGATTTCCAGGGATGCTTCCAGACTTGGCAGCGGCGCTGGGATCGTTGTGTTCACTCCCAGGGGAACTACTTCGAGGGTGATGGATGAATTTAATACCTGAGATAAGTGTACGGGTTTTTATACGCGCAGTCTTGAAACTTTCCGATCGCACCTCGTATAATACACACATTGCCTTTACCACGTAGAAAGATCGATTTCCTTTGGAAGCTGATTCTGTAACAGATCTTGAAGGATCGAGATATCTCGTCGCCATCACCTTGGTCGCCATATTTATAAGTGTTGTGTTAGGATTATTGAATGGATATATTTTGCAACTAAACTTAACTGTTATGGTAGAGATTAAATTCTCATTTTAAAGTTGTCATAGCCAAGCGTTTGATGGGGCCCAAGTTTCACGACGAAGGACTCGCGAAATCTCAGTCTTTCCATACAGGGGAAAGGAAAATAGTTTAAAAATTCGTGGAATACTTGACCGCCTAATGTGGCCCGTACATATTTCGCCACCCCTTAGGATCTGAGTCCTTTTGTTTATTTTCCCAGGGTGTAAAAAAAATGATGGCCGAGGGGTTGACATGTTCCGTTGCCACGGAGTTCTACACTTTAAAGCCACTTCATCGAACAAACATGGCGTGGTGTCATACAAACGCGAAAATCAATACCAGAGGGTGAATTGCAATTACAATTTTTTTTTTTTTGGACAGTAACGAATCTGTTTGAAGCTAATTGTGATGACTGAATTTGGTACAGGTACAGAGTTCGTGGAAATTCCTTCAAAATCAACTACAATTTTCGAAGTAAATAAATATCGAATGCTCAAAGAAGACACTGTAATGTTAACCCTTCAGAGACGAGTGGTAACTATATGTAACATCTGCTTTAAAATTAGTAAAGTTGAATTTTGTATTTATGGCTTTCGTGTGAATCTCAATCCAAATATGCATTATTTTGCTTCAATAACATTAATTAACCGATCCTCGTAATAGACGAGGGTGGTGTTTTCTTTGAGGTACGGAATATATTCTTAAATATTATTCGGACGACACGAGTGTCCTTCTAGGACGAAACCCTCCTTGCAGGATTCCCCTGTTCTTTATAACATACCAAACTGAAATTGCGAGAATGGATAAATCAACCGCTTTGCATCAAAATCGGCATGGCTATTTTTTTTTTGAAATGAGAAAGGAATTGTATAGAAATCAAAACCACGAAAAAGTGTCCTGTGCTCGAAACCCGATGAGCGTTGCTCGTTTCAGCTCGGAACCTAAGAGCGACAGAATAGCTAAGCGAAGACCAAAATTGTTTGTTTCGGTGAAGGGGTTACATGAACTAAGGTTACAAAACTGTTAATTGTCCTGGGTTCGAGTACTGGTGAATATGTTGTGTTCGTGGGTGATTAAAGTATTTTTGTAAGATTTGAGGTTTTCACAGCAGTGAATCTGAAGATTTCTGTCTTCTGGGTTGTTTCGCTGTGTAGTCTGGTCGATGTTAACCAACGTTTCAGAGGTCATACTGCCTCCATCATCAGAGTATGAAGATTTCTGTCTTCTGGGTTGTTGCGCTGTGTAGTATGGTCGATGTTAACCAACGTTTCAGAGGTCATACTGCCTCCATCATCAGAGTATGAAGATTTCTGTCTTCTGGGTTGTTGCGCTGTGTAGTCTGGTCGATGTTA
>NW_019059799.1:502645-517868 GCF_000696155.1 Zootermopsis nevadensis
CCTCTTCCCCAAGATGAAAATTCAGCTAAAGGGAAGGAGATTTGAGACGATAGAAGAGATTCAGGCAGAATCGCAGATGGTGCTTGACAGGCTGACAAAGAAAGATTTCCAGGGATGCTTCCATTCTTGGCAGCGGCGCTGGGATCGTTGTGTTCACTCCCAGGGGAACTACTTCGAGGGTGATGGATGAATTTAATACCTGAGATAAGTGTACGGGTTTTTATACGCGCAGTCTTGAAACTTTCCGATCGCACCTCGTATAATACACACATTGCCTTTACCACGTAGAAAGATCGATTTCCTTTGGAAGCTGATTCTGTAACAGATCTTGAAGGATCGAGATATCTCGTCGCCATCACCTTGGTCGCCATATTTATAAGTGTTGTGTTAGGATTATTGAATGGATATATTTTGCAACTAAACTTAACTGTTATGGTAGAGATTAAATTCTCATTTTAAAGTTGTCATAGCCAAGCGTTTGATGGGGCCCAAGTTTCACGACGAAGGACTCGCGAAATCTCAGTCTTTCCATACAGGGGAAAGGAAAATAGTTTAAAAATTCGTGGAATACTTGACCGCCTAATGTGGCCCGTACATATTTCGCCACCCCTTAGGATCTGAGTCCTTTTGTTTATTTTCCCAGGGTGTAAAAAAAATGATGGCCGAGGGGTTGACATGTTCCGTTGCCACGGAGTTCTACACTTTAAAGCCACTTCATCGAACAAACATGGCGTGGTGTCATACAAACGCGAAAATCAATACCAGAGGGTGAATTGCAATTACAATTTTTTTTTTTTTGGACAGTAACGAATCTGTTTGAAGCTAATTGTGATGACTGAATTTGGTACAGGTACAGAGTTCGTGGAAATTCCTTCAAAATCAACTACAATTTTCGAAGTAAATAAATATCGAATGCTCAAAGAAGACACTGTAATGTTAACCCTTCAGAGACGAGTGGTAACTATATGTAACATCTGCTTTAAAATTAGTAAAGTTGAATTTTGTATTTATGGCTTTCGTGTGAATCTCAATCCAAATATGCATTATTTTGCTTCAATAACATTAATTAACCGATCCTCGTAATAGACGAGGGTGGTGTTTTCTTTGAGGTACGGAATATATTCTTAAATATTATTCGGACGACACGAGTGTCCTTCTAGGACGAAACCCTCCTTGCAGGATTCCCCTGTTCTTTATAACATACCAAACTGAAATTGCGAGAATGGATAAATCAACCGCTTTGCATCAAAATCGGCATGGCTATTTTTTTTTTGAAATGAGAAAGGAATTGTATAGAAATCAAAACCACGAAAAAGTGTCCTGTGCTCGAAACCCGATGAGCATTGCTCGTTTCAGCTCGGAACCTAAGAGCGACAGAATAGCTAAGCGAAGACCAAAATTGTTTGTTTCGGTGAAGGGGTTACATGAACTAAGGTTACAAAACTGTTAATTGTCCTGGGTTCGAGTACTGGTGAATATGTTGTGTTCGTGGGTGATTAAAGTATTTTTGTAAAATGGGGGGTTTTCACAGCGGTGATTATGAAGATTTCTGTCTTCTGGGTTGTTGCGCTGCGTAGTCTGGTCGATGTTAACCGACGTTTCAGAGGCCATACTGCCTCCGTCATCAGGGTATGAAGATTTCTGTCTTCTGGGTTGTTGCGCTGCGTAGTCTGGTCGATGTTAACCGACGTTTCAGAGGCCATACTGCCTCCGTCATCAGGGTATGAAGATTTCTGTCTTCTGGGTTGTTGCGCTGCGTAGTCTGGTCGATGTTAACCGACGTTTCAGAGGCCATACTGCCTCCGTCATCAGGGTATGAAGATTTCTGTCTTCTGGGTTGTTGCGCTGCGTAGTCTGGTCGATGTTAACCGACGTTTCAGAGGCCATACTGCCTCCGTCATCAGGGTATGAAGATTTCTGTCTTCTGGGTTGTTGCGCTGCGTAGTCTGGTCGATGTTAACCGACGTTTCAGAGGCCATACTGCCTCCGTCATCAGGGTATGAAGATTTCTGTCTTCTGGGTTGTTGCGCTGCGTAGTCTGGTCGATGTTAACCGACGTTTCAGAGGTCATACTGCCTCCATCATCAGGGCGATGAATAATAATGCTCAGCGATTTTGGGCTGTAAGAAATGGTAAGAAATTTAAGCATTTTTTGAATATCCCCGCTAGTCAGTAAATTATTTAATCATTTATTAAGTTTATGCAGATATTTTCCTATATTCCTTAATTACCTCTTCATTACTGCATTCCTTATGGAATAAGAATAAATTCATTGCCGTATTTTACCTTCAAGTCTTTGTCTTGTCTTTTAAGAGGTTTACTTACAAAAAGGAATATCCTTCGCTGACGTGTCCTTTGATGAAGACTATAAACTGTTTTTGTTCTTAACGAACTGAAAGCAATGGAATGTTTTGTTGTCTGGTTGCATTTCTTTGTGAGCTTAACTGTTAAGTTCCTGCGGCTTAATACGTCGTCTTGAGCTGAGTACGTGTGTCCTTACGAATTTTTTATAACTTGAACATCACAATTTATAATTATAAAATTTATGATCTTAATTAACTGCTTATTTACCAAGCTAAATAGAACAATACGAGGGAGATAATTAAAATGTATGGCTTCCGCTCTTACAAAAAAAGAACCATGGGACATTCTTAAGCACCACTGATGACGTCATGTGTTATGGTCTATATACAGCTTCCAAGTCATCTGGCTTTTGAAAAGGGCGCCGAGTTACTGGCTAATTTAACTGCGTCTTTGTCAACTTCATAGGTTATGTAGCGTCCCTGAAAAGACGTTTGAAAATGACGAAGTGAGGAAGTGGCCGTGGTTTACTTTAAACCACTGTCCAAGCCTGTTCTTCGAAGGACTAAGTTAAGAGAACGAAAATCCCGAGAAGCGTTTGTTGATCGGCCTGGCTGAGATACGAACCCAGAATTCGCTGTAGGCGAAGTTTTAGTGCCAATATCCATAAGCCGACGTTTAGGAATTGTGTTAGTCTAGACAAAGAAAGTCGCGGTGTTTTAAGGAACAAATAGTTTGATTGCTGTGTTTACATGCCCCGGGCATTTCCGTCAACCACATGAGTCCATAAAACACTTTCACACGTTGTGTAATTAAGATACGTGTCTTCTAATGAGATCCTGTCATCTACACTTACGTTTTCATTATTAAAAAAAAAACCACTTCCGGAGTCAATAAGATTGAAATGTTTTTCTCGCCTTTCATACCCCGCGTGCTACATGTCTCGGCCATCCCATCCTCGATTATTTGTTCAGCTCAGTATTTTCGCGAAGAACATAAGATACAAAATTCGTCCTTGAGAAAAAAATTTTTTAAAAAAAATACGGCCGCAGTTATGGTTTTGTTTAGTTGTGCAAACAAAACACTAGCAGAAGGCGGTATTAGGTTCATACATTTGTTTAGACCGATGACGAAAAAGTGAATCAGAAAATTTCATTCTTAAATTTAGCTATGACCGGGATAAATTTTACGCTTTGAAGCTGTTCACGCCAAAAGCGTGTTGGATGGAACGATTACTAATTACACGAATCCATGTCTATTCCAGAATTATTCGTAAGAGTAAAATATTAGTTATTAATTATTTAATTCGAAATTTATTTAAATTTTATATCTGGAAGTTTTACTTATATTTGCCGAAACATTCAAATGTTGGTTAAAATGGATCAATAATAACGGAAAATTCCAACACGCGTTTATGCTCGTGGATTTTACTCGGTGGGGAATCTCAAAGGATTTCTTATTACCTTTGTTACGTTGGCCACTGTGGCCAGTTTCGTTATGTTGGCAAAAGCTTTGCGTACGTTTTATAAATTGTTTACCGACTATTTAACACGTTAAATTTTCGTCACTGTGTGCAATAACATTTTTTAAAATAATTTATTGTTGCATTTATTATATATATTTATTTATTATTAATTATAATGGTACAAAACACATTTTATAAATTAATTTCTTCAATATTCTGATCTTTGGAAATCGGAGTAGTGTTCGAAAAGTTACGTTGTTAATCAGCGCCACGACAGTCAGCTGTTTTAACGGAACCCTGAAACACTACACGGGATATCCTGTACCCAGTTTATATTAAAGTCATCGGATGTGAAGTTCTTTCCTGAGTAGGGCCAGAAAATAGTTCCCAGCAGACAGTACGCTTGACCGCCTAAGAATCTAAATGCCTGGTAGTTCAACGAGAGACAACATTTCGGAAAGTACGGTTTATTAAAATAAAATGTGCCAAACTCTGATTTGAAATGTTCTGTCTTTGAATACGTCCGTGACTAAGCGGAATAGTGCAAGCGAAATGAACAGAAAAGACACCCTGATGATGGTAGCAGGAAGGACCTCCGAAACGTTGATAAACTTCTACCAGACTGCACGGCGCTACAACCCAGAAGACCGCCATCTTTGCACTCGCCGCCGTGAGAACCTCAAATTTTACGTTTATACACATCTTATATCAACAAATTTATTAAAGAAAATAATTTTGCATTTTTTTACAAGGGTGTTAATTCTCAGATACACGAAAAAAAATACATACAAATTATTCCAATTTTTTGGCAGAAATATTCATTGCGAGACGCATGAAACAAAATTATTTTAATAAGAAACAATAAATACCCAATAAGTTTGTTATTTAAATACGTGGTTTCTGTTTCAGTTGATTACAGGTTCTTTTCGGTACTGCGTTCAATCGAGATTATATTTTAAATAATTTTACTGTATTAAGCAACAGTTAACGTATATGTTCTCATACTTTTGGTTATACATACGTAGATCCAGTTTTCGGTTTGAACAGGAAACATCGACTTTTCACATCGAGAGAACTCGATATCTTCTGAACGAATAGTAAAAATAAATAATGGACCATGGACGAAAGGGAAAATTTCGAAGGAAATGGACAAAGAATTCGAGCAGTAGTGGGAGAAAGATGAAAAATTGTGAGTGGAATCGGGTTTAGCGTCTGCGCAGTGGAAGGGGGAAACCTGCTGCTAGCTACGGCAGCCGACCGAGGGGAACATAACGAGGCAGGGAGGGGTGACAGCAGCTCTGGACTAACAAAGCTCATAGCGAATTCAAAAAAAAAACTCCCCCCAGAACCATTGCAGAAGCATCTAGTTGAGGAGGCTACCGTTGAAGACCGAACAGCCAGTTAGTAGTCGTTGCTTATCTCGAATCATGCACGAGTGACAATTGTTTGAAACAGAGAGGTTTTAAAACGTGATATCTGAATACAATTTCTGTGTGCTTCAGAGGGAAATAGATTAAAAGCTTAGTGTCGTCTTGTGTATGTGCCACAGCTTGTAATGGTGTGTGAATTTTCAGTGTGTTTCACGTAGACTTGGAACAGCGAGAAGAATACAGCTTTGCAGAACACTGTGTGGCTCGATACTTCTTGCAATCTTGGATCGTCAGTTGAGCAGGTAAGAGAATCCATTTGCTTCAGTTAAAAAGACCAAGAACTCAGGTCTAGTACAAAAAAAAAAGTGTGGTTATGATGTTAACCTAAACGTGAAAAGTAACAGGAAGGCCGCGTAGTAATAATGTACTGAAGGATCCGGTCGAGTGCTTCGAATCGAGAGTTGTAGCGTTCGATACTCCACCCAAAGTTTGAGTGTTATGATAAACATTTTATCAGCTCCACCGGACACTTGATAGGATAGTACCTTAAAATAGGCTACGGTTACTTCTGTGTCAGAACCAATTCATAATTCGTAGTGATTATAGTCGACTACAGTAACCAGTACAGTTGAGAAATTGTCAATAAATCATCAGCGTTAGCCTTGAACAAATTTCGAAGAATCAAAAAACGTTTTATTAGCCTTTATGTAATCGATAATACGTGCAATTGTAATATCAGAATACGCAATTCAGATATTTATTTGTCCTACGTATTGTATTGTTTTCCAGCTGCAGGTTTCGGATTCATGCTTCAGCTAGTAATGAATGCGTTACAGGACGTTTCACAAATATGTTGATTTATTATTGATAGTTCTGTTTATTATACATTTAATAGTGTGATAACGTTCTTTGTAGATTTTAATTTTCTTAAACGTTCCCAATCTAATTTGTTATCAATTGGAAGTACAGGGGGTGGGGGGATTCGTGAAAAGAATTTTTCCTTTACAAGTTTTGTGTTACTGTCCGACAATGTGACGTGAACAATCTGGTATAAAATTGATCGAAACTTGTTCTTACTGCAGACAGACCAAAATCTAGCACAAAGATCAGCTTTACAGTAACAATGAAATAAATATAAAGTATCAAAGATCCTGTAACAATGGGTTGATGCGATATAATTTAAACTGAAAGACAAGGTAATTCAAGGCTGTAGGACATTTCAAAGGGAAAGGTTATTGTAATAGATTAACGGGGGATTCTCGCTGAAAATTCATGGAAGTTATACTGTCTGAGCGGAGAATGTGAGTCGGACCTTAAAGCGGGTTACGTCATGTTTGAACACTTTCCTAAAATCATTGATTATACTTAAAATGTTCCTACTGTAGGAGCAATCAGCGTGAATACTAGTGGCCCGAATATTATACTAAAATCTATGTAAATTATTAAATATTAAATATACAAGCATTATATGAAACAACAGAAAGCAAGAAAATTAACGGAAAACTGAGAGTGAGACGATGTTTTTGTACCGTATAGTAGAACGGCTGTGCAAAAGTCGATCATCACATTAATCAAAGCGACATCGACGTAAATATATATATATATATATATAAGAGACGTTTATTAACATTTTCTCCTCCAGATGATCTCTCCAGCGGCATCTTTAAGCGCCGTATTAGAGAATTAAATCAGTAGGGAAGGATACGTCGTAGAATTTCCACACTTCATTGATCATGCCGTCCATTTATAGCTTATAGAAATCTTTTAGTTGAATAAAATTAATTTCTTCAGCATGTGCGATCACATTGATTTAAATTTTATTTTGAATCTCCCTCTGAAATTATTTGAACCCCTTGGAACATTTTATTTATTTATTTATTTGATGCTTTGTCTTATGGTCATTCATAGGCATAATATTTACATAACGAATGAATATCAGTCTGCATATATATTAAATCATACGAACTACCATAATTTATTATATAAAATGTATTTTAATTACCCAGACGTTTTTCCTTTTAAAAATATAAACACGTGTTTTTATTAAAGCTGTAAACACAGAGAAAAATGTCTGAAGGCTTCAGACCAAAGTAATTTTATTCTACAACTGGCCATTTCAGAAAATATTTGCCTTTAATTTGGGATTTATTTATAGTTTGTTTAACGACATTTTATCAAATACCTCAGATTATATAGATGACGGTGACTAATGCATTGCGAAGGATGTCGTGGCCTTATATAAGGTAGTGGACTGGTCTGGAGAGACTGAGGAAAAACACGATAGACCCTCAGCCAGGATACCCGGTCTGTAAATCGAGATTTGAACCCAGAACCTGTTCCAATATGGAGGAAACTGGCAGAGTTACGTACTAAATATATTCTACGTCATACAGTCTTATAATTCGTTTTGTTTTCTGCTAACAAAGCTGAACTGAAATAGAGAAATGTTTCGACTTTGTACTTCCTTAAAACGCCCAGACCTAAGTAATTAGGTCATTTGATATATGGATTGTTTAACTATCGCATTTAAAATTCAGATGTCTCAAGTACGAAGATAAAAGTGTAATTCTGTACATGTTCAGGTAGAACACGTGAAAGTAAGGGAACTTCCACTAATAGTAGAAGGCTTTCTCTTATAAATTTCTTCTTAAATGCACATTTGAACTTTTACCTTTCATCCATAAATGAATTATTTATTTTAATCCGTCTGATCACAATATTTAAAATTTCTTATAATTAAGATAATAAAATATCATTCATGTTCCATATCCATTGATCGATTTACATTTCGGAACATTTACACAACATGTTTCGGTTTTTATAAAACCATCATCAGGTGTAAAATATATCTAAGAACTTAAAACTCAATTATGATTTCTGTACCTAATACCAGTTTTCATCAAATTACGTAGAATATTTTCTACGATGAAACATGCGGACAGAAAACATTTTATGAGATTTTAAATCTGTATATTCCTAGAGTTTACAGCAAAAACAGACGATGAAACATGCGGACAGACACATTTTATGAGATGTTTAAATCTATATATTCCTAGAGTTTACAGCAAAAACAGGCTGACAGACGGAGAACTGATACAGTGTGTTGTTAGTCGATGGAAAATTACTAAAACACAAAATAAACAATTCACACGAGTGACGTGTGTGTGTGTGGGGGTTTCAGTTTAAACTCACAGACACGAAAGCTAGTTATAACCTGGCAAGAGACAATCCTCTGTAGTTATTACAGAAATGTGTTCTTTGTGTGTCATGTCACATGAAATCAACTGTTGACAACTAAACTTAATTTTACCCCTAAAATTTAATGGAATGAAAGTAAATTAATAAAAATCCATTAAGAATTTCCTGTGTCACAGGGAACTGTTATTGTAACACAAATATAATTACTCAAATTGCCCCCGAGGTTTTGTGACACTGTTAAGAAATATTTTTGAAAAAGGGGGGAATATATGATATGTTAATGTATTCTACTGTCAACTGTTGCAGAAACTAATGAACATATACCAGGATATTTGTGTTTATATTCTCTGAGCATGTACTGGAAATATTTTTTAGCGTACATCTTGAAATGTGACGGTCAAATGCGGCTGGCGATAAAATTCCATTCGATTCCGGACGGAATTTTAATTTTTTTATACGTAATAGTTATATAGGAATTTTGTTGTATTTACGATTTGCAGGAAGATGAGATTTCTAAAAAAAATCCTTAGTACACGTATTTGTCATTCATATTGATTGTCCCTTATAATAAAAACCAGCGTGCCACGATATGCTGGACAGAGCCCTGGACTCATCGGTTGTTGGTGTAATGTTATTTTGATGATATAGGTACCAACTGAGGATAAAATTTTATCATAAAAAGGATTGTTGTGTAGAACTACAAGGTTGTGATTTTTTTTTAAATGGGCGTGACACTTGATCGCTCTCCCTGAGGAAAACCATGGATTGAAGTTGCTTGTGAGAGGGTTGCGAGAAAAATAATGGTAGATAAGACAGGAGGTAGCAATATTCAGGAGAAAAAGAGGATAATAATGTACAACATTACGTCTTCTGTCGACTGGAGACCTAAATTGATTTAAGCATAATATGAATTTTATATTTCGAATCAGTTTAAAGAATTCTGAAAATATGTTTCTTTGTGATTACTTCTGTGTCGGACGTGATCGTTGGTCCATGTCCGTAGAACTTCTTTTACCTGCTAGAAGATTCTTCAAGGGTTTCGTATTTTTAATAGACTATTGTTTTTATTGTGGGTACTAAAGTATATAGTGTTTCCCATTGCGTGACCTGAGAGCCTAGGAGAGACCTCGGTCACTGAAACCTTCCAAGACGCTTGGTCATCTGGCTTGAAAGTACGTTTGAACAGAACGTATGTTAAACTGATAGTGACTGCATATTGTATAATAATAATGCAATAATAAAAGCAAGTTTACGCATGTTTACCGTGGAGGATCGGTTGCACGAGCTCGAACGCTAGGCTAAATCGATATCACTGAACTGACGCAGGACTTCTGTAATCAACGAAGTTAATATTAAACATCTTTACAACCAGTGTACTTACTTACTTACTTAGGATATTTAGGAGACCCGTTCTTCAGTGCCTTGAGCATCTGCGGGTCACAAATTTTCGTTGGCTAGATCAGTGGTATTCAACCTTTCTTGTTCGCGTACCCCCAGATATAATTTCTCTTCAACTTTGTACCCCCAAAGTTGTTGGTGAATAATTCAAGTTATACATAGTATATAATCTACATCTAAAATAAATTAAATAAATTACATTACTGATTATTCAGTGTTTATCTTCTTTTTTTAAATTTCGCGTACCCCAGGTTTAATACCACTGGGCTAGATCTATAGACATTTGGTACGACTCCTTGGACGAGGGATCGGTCCATCGCAAAGCCACTACCTGTACACATTACAGCACAACATAGAAAAACGCGGATAAACATACATTTCTTGAGTGGGATTCGAACCCAAGGTCCCAGCGACCGCGCGGCCACTGTGACGACACCAGTTTACGTAAAAATCAAATTCTTCGACGTAATAAATTGATTTTGAAATTGAGTGGATTTCACCCGCGGGAATAAGTCAACTGAACCCGGTTGTTGTCACAGCAAAAGACAAGGCCAAGCTCAGGATCAACTTACATCTCAGTTTTTAGGGTCGTTGCGTTTTGTTACTTTTCGTCTCCCCCTCCCCTCTCCTCCCCTCCCGCTGGGTGTCTTTGAATTTAACTGCAGTTTCCTTAGTCTTCCTTCCGAGCCAACTGTCCTTCCGCTGCGGTCTGCTCGCCTTCATCTGTTTTTCCATCCTAGGATCCAAAAGCCAGACCTCGTATACGAAAAGTTTGTAAACCGTGGTTCGAGAACACATTGGGGTACACAAAATTATTTTACGTGGTTTTCGAATAGAATTCGCTATCGTCAGTTGACCCTTGGGATATTTAATGACGACATTTGGTGATGACATTGGAATATGTGTCTCATTGTTCTGTTGTTTCTTATTGTTTTTGTTGTCTTATGTTTTGTTGTGTCTTATTGTAGGACCACTGCCACCGGGTAAAAACCCATTTGCAGTCAAATAAATAATAATAATAATATAAGTAAATGTTGAGTAATGAAGAAAGGTCGTGGCCTATTTTATATAGGTATGCGTATAGTATATATTTTTAGAGATATGTCCCCTTGTCATCGTTTTCAACTCCGATTCTGGGACACATTCAGCTTTCGTATCAAGAGGACGCTGTGGGCTATTTATCTGAGTATAAGGCGACAGACGCCCGAAGATACCGACGTTGATAATGAGCGTCATTTCACCTCAACTTTCCCATGCAATTACGTGAATTACTCGTAAATGAAATTGTGAAACAGAATTCTCGCAACTTCACAGCTAAATGGATGAAATGTGGGGAAAGTTAGAAATTATTTACACAGCATAATTTTAAAGTAAAGTAAAGCTGTCCACGGTACACGCCTTGTAGGCGTTTGGGAGGTGAGTCATCAGCTCTTTAACCCCGTGGAAATGTCCCCAAGTTCACATTTCCCCTGTTTTGGATCGAATCTCGATTGTACGATCCGTAGTCAAACATTACACTGACAAGAGGTTGATTGGGTCATTATTATTTCTGTTTCGTAGAAAGTTTGATAACTATTAAAACGTGAGATGGTAAAGTTGCGACATATTGTGATATAATAAATATATATTATTTAAATCTTGTCCGTCTAATCACAATAAATTCTTATTAAATATTAAAATATTACAATAATTAACATTTAAAATATTTAAAATATTAAATGATGTTCTTTATCGAAATATTCGATTTACATTAGACCATCATTTTTCACGACATGTTTCAGTTCCTAAAAGAACTATCTTCAGGTGTATATAATTATATAAAGATTCAAATCAACAATAATTGCTATTAAAACACTTCGATACATCATTTAATAATAAGTCAGAATAAAAACAAAATTATCCCTGAACAAAAGACAATAGAATATGCTCACTTTTGTTAGCGATGAAGAACGAGGTCTATTCGGAATATGTCTGCGATTTGAAATGTTTTTTTTAATAAAGCGACCGATCTCTGTCCGCAGATATATTGCCTAAAACCCAAACAAGACGTCGGACTTGAACTTTGCCTATCTTTGCAGTCGTGCATTAAAACATAACCTCAAATGTCTGATAAATTATCGAGAAGTTACTCTGAGCACATCGATAAAAATTCCAACTTAATTCAATATGATAATAAAATATCTTAACAGATTTTGTATGTTTTAACGTAAATTGTATCGATTATAGATTTGGGACTATTTAATCACTTTCGTTTAAAACTTTTGAAGGTAGCGTCTATATTGCATTAGCTCACATTCTGGACTAGTAAGCAGAATTGTAAAATGACGACCGAACCATGCAATTTAGGTCATTTCGTGTTACGTCGTGATGCAAAGTCTGATAACAGCCTAGCCTGATAGTATCGATTAAATGTAGGAGGGGTCAACTAGTGAACCACGAGTTCTTGATTGGTGGAAACTGTTTTCAAAAAAATGTTTTATTCCTCTGTGTTCAATACCAGATGCACGTCTATACCATGTAACCTCTTACTCTTTAGAAGTTTTCCAAAAACTCTTCCCCTCGGTGTGTTAAAATAAAATAAAATTGAGTGAAAAACGTGTTTCACAATTGATGAGTGATTTTATTGAACGTACTGAGTCAAAACAGATATTTTTCAGAAATATTTGTTCTGTAATATTGTCTAGAACTGGGTCACATTGTACTTGTTTAATTTTGGAACCAAATTTCCTCTTTACATTTACAATAAAATATTTCAGCTCGTTCCCGACTGCACCATTCATCTGAGAATTTTCAAGTATAGTTGGCAAATTTTAAGTAACCACAAATCTAAAAAAAAAGTATTTATTTTACTCTAAAATATAACGTAAAATACTAATTATATTGTACGTTCAATGCGATATAAATTAAATCATTTTGATAACCACGGTTGTCTAGCGGTTAGAACGCTGGCCTTGTAATCCTGGGGGTCCCGGGTTCGATTCCCGGCGGTGCCCGAATTTATAACTTGTGTTGGGCAAGGCCGTGGTCTAGGCAACACGGAGTTTTCCTCCGGGGGCTTCTTCCCCGGTTTCTCCGTGGCATCCCAACAATTACTCCATTCACACACAGAAGAAGGCAATGGCAAACCACTGCTGAATCATCTGCCAAGAACGTATATGAAAGGTCCCAGTCCGAGAAAAGGATCGAAGGATCCTGTTCATATGGACCTGACCTGTCGTCATCTGTGGCATCCCAACAATTACTCCATTTACACACCGAAGAAGGCAATGGCAAACCACTTCTGGATCATCTGCCAAGAACGTATATGAACAGGTCCCAGTCCGAGAAGAGAAAAGGATGGAAGGATCCTGTTCATATGGACCTGTCGTCAGACAGAACACTAAATAATAATAACAGCATGTTGTTAACTCGACAATGCCTCAAACTAAAAGAAAGTTACAAAGTGTGAGTTCTATCTTAGAAGAACTTAAATACTTAGACGCTATCAAGTTCAGACACACTGATGTAACAGCAGTCTACAGCATAAAACGAACATCAGTATCAGGTTTTTTCTGGCATTGCAAGAGTTAGTTTTACTGTCATATTATATGACATATTAGGTTTTGCTTTTGCGTCAGAGCTGTTTTCTTAAATATATATTCGAGGAAGTTGGGTTTCCTCATCTAAAACCTATTTCTGGAGCCTGGAGTAATTGTTATTTATGTAATATGCATTAATTTATTCATCTCCATGTTTACAAGTCACCTGATGTTTGTATCGTGTTGCGCGATCTGTTTACCGCGAACTGTAAAATTATTCCGATATTTTATTTAAAAAAGAAACTTATCTTTTGAAAATGGAATTCGTATTTATTCATCAAAGATATTTTCCATGATTTGTTTTTATATTCTTGTACATACAGGGCATATATTTACATGCACATAAATATTTATGCCATGTATAAATTTGCACCGCCATTTCGTGATTCGAAATTTTGTCGTGTGCCGTCACGTGACTTTTACAGGTTAGGGTTGCCCCAGGTATAGAAAGTTGAGGGAAGCTACTAGAGGAATCAAAATGGCTGTCACGCGCATGCGCGCTGACTTGGAGCGTAATAGTAATTCAGACTGTTCAGATATTGGACTATATGGAAAATTCACTCCTTGTTTTTGTAATATCAACAATATGAATGTTACTGTGTTTAAACAGAAGATGCATTATTGGAAAAGGAATAATTTTATGCTAACAATAATATATATGAGGGGGAAAGTGTCTTAGTTCATTTTGGAAAATCACTCTTCTGTTTGAAACTTTACATGTATAATAAAAATTATCTGTTTCTGGGCTTAATAATTACTCATTTAATGAAACAGTAAGGCTCGTATTAACAAAGAGGTCTATATGAAGTGATGTGGTATCGGTCGGATAGGAACCATTGTGTGAGAACAATCCCAATTTAACGAGTTTGTTACAATGGAAGATGAACATTTTATCATTTTATTTCCCATTGTTATCGGTGGTAACTGTAATTATCTCTCAATATTTTGAACAAATGTGTATTTAGCCTAGACCACAACTGGATGAATACGATTAAAGTTAAGACTATTCATACGCACGAGTAACTCGCCACATTGTATCCGGTACAAATACGCCATAGTCGATGGATTGGGCGTGGAGGAACTGTGGAATGTTGCTTATCTAGATCAGTGGTATTCAACGTTTTTTGTTCGCGTACCCCCTAAGATGTCTTCGCGTACCCCCAGATATAATTTCTCTTCAACTTTGTACCTCCAAAGTTGTTGGTTTATAATTCAAGTTATACGTAGTATATAATCTACATCTAAAATAAATTAAATAAATTACATTACTGATTATTCAGTGTTTATCATTAAATAATATATATATATATTTTAAAATTCATGTACCCCCTAAGATGTCTTCGCGTACCCCAGGTTGAATACCACTGGTTTAAAACACAGCCGAACAAAAATATAATACAACGGTAAAAACTGAAATCAGAAGCAGATCCACCCCCGTGTAATAGACTCTCGCAGCCTTCCCCATGACACTCGAGTCAAGGTCACCCTAGTTGCTAGGCCGCTGTGCAGGTGCGAACATGGCGTATTAACGAGCAGGACGTTACGAACATCACTTCGCATCGAAATCGTTTTGTTATCGTTCGTGAAGAATTCAGCAATTCGTATCCTGATAAACAGTTACAGAATAAGACACGGTTTACCGACTGGCAACAAAATTTCGGGTCTCGGGTGGTGTTTACGACAGGAAACGTGTCCGGGTTCGGGAAATATAAACAAGTGAGAGACCCTTTGCAACGTCGACGAAATACTGAAAAAAACAACTTATCTATTTGGTATGTTGTCATCGAAGCTTACGAGCACTACTGTAGTAGGGGACCATTTTAATTAAACGCCCTATGAAGCAAGGAGCACATGAGATTTGCTCTACTCGAATAGCTGCAAGCAGCTTTTCTCGGAATCTCTTATTGTTTTCC
>NW_019059799.1:518201-538125 GCF_000696155.1 Zootermopsis nevadensis
TTTATTACCTGTGAAAATTCATTACATTTCACCTAACAAGAACAAGTTTCGTTGAAATGGCTATAACATTTTAATAATATAACGTGATTGGAGAAGTTCTTGACACCTGGAAGTAGATGCAAGGATAATATTAAATGTAATCTTAAAATTAAATGTGGTGTGAGCTGAATTCAGCTGACTGAGGTTAGAGTTTAGTAGCAGATTCTACAAATGATTGGGGATTATGATCAGCTGTGATACTACAGTAGGGCCCCGCTTTACGGCGCTCCGCTTTACGGCGATTCGCTTTACGGCGATTCGCTTTACGGCGCTCAACAGCTGAGTCAGAGAAGTGCGTCCGGCGCCATTTTCTCGTCGCTGATTCATATTTTATCCCAAGCGGATTTTCTTTTTCTTTTTGGAGTACTTAATAGCTTTTGGTAAAACCGTCTGAGTTGAATTTAGATGTAGCTTTTATAAAATTATCCTAAAGACCACGCACAGACATTGGAAAACAAATTTTATTATGGATCTATCCGAACTTCAGTAGCAGAAGTCTGTGTTTTCCGGTCGACATCGTCAAAGAGCGGTCCTGAGTATGCTTGAAACCCGCAGAACAGTTGAGCTGTGCATACTGACAAGCAGTTCTGCAGGAGCACATCCGAACACCTGCAGCCGATGGCGGCGTGTTGCAGGAAACACGTGCACAGACAGAAACACATTCTTCACCGGATAGTACCGTTGCACCATTACTGATAATTTGCAATTTAAACATAGATTCTTAGCTTATTTCACGACTCTGTTTCGTCTGCATTTGATACTTTAAGATTGTTATGAATGATGAATATAAAGAGGAATTAGGTTATTTTGTTCCGGGCTTAAATAACGTAGTTGGATGACGGAGCGGTCGTGGACTATTTCAAGGACTACCTTCAGAGACACTCATAGGGAAAAACGACGTTTCTGCACCTGCGACCCAAATCCATCCAGTGCCTCCAAGAAACGACAGAAATGCTGTACCGCTGAGCCAACTTGCTCGTTCTGCGTGAAGGTACCAACTTATAGGCACAAAATTCGTAATACATCTCAGTAGGAAGAGTCAGTTTCCGGCAGCTGCGTTAACCTCCGGAGTACATTCATTAGGGAATAGTTATCAGCTGGAAACAATGTGCGGACTTACTGCAAAAATCGGCCATCTTTAAAAATATGTTCGTCTTGACTTATTGATAGGAGTGACCTTTGTCGAGCAGAGAAACAGAACAGCTAGAATGCTATTTTACCAGATTTTAGAATATATCACACTTCAGAACTAAAATATATATATATATATATATATATATATATATATATATATAACGTTTTTTATTACCTGTGAAAATTCATTACATTTCACCTAACAAGAACAAGTTTCGTTGAAATGGCTATAACATTTTAATAATATAACGTGATTGGAGAAGTTCTTGACACCTGGAAGTAGATGCAAGGATAATATTAAATGTAATCTTAAAATTAAATGTGGTGTGAGCTGAATTCAGCTGACTGAGGTTAGAGTTTAGTAGCAGATTCTACAAATGATTGGGGATTATGATCAGCTGTGATACTACAGTAGGGCCCCGCTTTACGGCGCTCCGCTTTACGGCGATTCGCTTTACGGCGATTCGCTTTACGGCGCTCAACAGCTGAGTCAGAGAAGTGCGTCCGGCGCCATTTTCTCGTCGCTGATTCAATCTGTTTACAGCTTTTGTACGCTCCGCGTCTCCGTATTTCTGGCAATTTTTCAAAGTTATTACAAACTGTATATTTATGTAATATTTTTGTGTTTCTACAGTGTAATTACAATGGCGTCAAAGGGTAGTAGCGATAAAAAGAGGAGTCGTAAGCCTCTTACTTTAAATACCAAGTTAGATATAATTAAACTTCGTGAACAAGGCATGTCTATGGCCGAGATAGGACGTAAGCTAAGCTTAGCTCGCAAAACTGTTAGTGCCATCGTGAACGCTAAGGAGAAAGTGTTAAAGGAATTAAAAGTGCCACACGAATGAACTCTAAAGTCATAAGAAAAAGAGATAGCCTTATTGCCGACATGGAAAAACTTTTAGTTGTGTGGATTCATTTTATTTCATATCGTTTTCTTTGGCCTAGCGCTATTGTGCACTTACTATATGATAGTGTAACATCTTATTAGGCTTTGATATGCATTTGCAAGTGAAATAAGGCAAAGATCCGCTTTTCGGCGATTTTCGCTTTATGGCGGGGGTCTGGTCCCTAACCCGCCGTATAAGCGGTGCCCTACTGTAGTTTTTCCATTCTTCGTCTCCAGTTTCTTTATTGGAACTGAAATATGTCGACTGGATCTAAGGGTAAGCTCATCCCACCCACCCCAATCCTCCGCAAATTCCACCCACTATCGGAATCACACATTACAATTCAATTCCATCACCCGTTCCCCGTGCGATAGACTGGCGTTATCGACCTGCAGAATCTTCTGGAACGATATGGGAGGAGTCAACTTTCTTGTAGTTTTTAAATTCATCCATCACCCTCGAAGTAGTTCCCCTGGGAGTGAACACAACGATCCCAGCGCCGCTGCGAAGCCTGGAAGCATCCCTGGAAATCTTTCTTTGTCAGCCTGTCAAGCACCATCTGCGATTCTGCCTGAATCTCTTCTATCGTCTCAAATCTCCTTTCCTTTAGCTGAATTTTCATCTTTGGGAAGAGGAAGAAGTCACACGGAGCTTAGAAAGGAAGTTGGGGTCGGTTCTTGCAAGATCTTTGAGCTCCTGACAAACGAGAAGTCGATTCTGCTTCTGGTCCTCTGACAGGATGCGTCGCATGTGGAGTTCTTCCTTTAGAATCAGCTGACATGTCCCATAGCCTATCCCAACAATGTCGACCAAGTCGTTGATGGTACGACGTCGATCTTCGTGAATGGCCTGCCGAATCTTCGTAACATTTTCGGGCGTTGTGCTCGAAGATGGTCGTCCAGAACGCTCGTCATCATCGCCAGAGGTTGGGCCATTTTTAAAACGTGAATGCCCCACAAAAGTTTGTGCACGACCCATTGCGGACTCCCCAAATGCTTGCTTTAGCATTTCATAGGTTTCCGTAGCCGTTTTGGCGAGTCTTTGGCCAAATTTGATGCACACGCCATTCCGAAATCGCAGGAGGGTCGGTGTAATGCACTACCAAAACGCCCGTAACTAAGAAACAAATGCTAATTCGATGATGCCGGCTGGCACACCGATTCACTATGAATGTAGGCCGCACCCCCTAAAGGCAGAAGCTCGTACTACATCCGGTTCGCCCTCTATTGACACAGTCTTGAAACTTTCCGATCGCACCTCGTATGTTGGACGGCACATCTTGCATTTGTCAGGCATCTTTTGGACCATGGTACCAGAGATTTCGGTTGTGGAATTCTCTTAGAACGACTCTAAAACAAACGCCTTGACATTCTAATTAACACCATGTTTCATATTTTGAAAATTGTGTTCTACTCTCGGCCTCCTTTCACGTTCTTGTCTATGAAACATTTATGCTTATAATATCAGCTCATTTGACACTGAACCGTTGAACATTCTAAAAATCAACTACAGAGGTTGTAATACAACAAATGAGGTGAGAGAATTAACTAACATGGTGTGTGAATATGATGAATAATCATGGGATGTTGCAGTAACCAGTACTTTCCGAATAACCGAGGAAAGCCATGGAAAATTTAATCAGAGACAGTATATTTGAAGCGGTCGATTTATAAATTTATTGTAGAATTTTATGGGTGTGTTAAGATGTGACGGACGTTTGCAAGGAAGTAGAAGGGGCTTCGACCCTAAATAAGTAGGCAGCAAATTCCTTTGAAACGTGGTAATAATATGTTGCCATTTCGTGAAAGTTAATTTCGATATGGTTCCACAAAGACTGAAACAATGGAAAGTTCAAGCTTGTGTCTAACAGTGTTACAGATTTGATTCTCGTTCAGTAACAGCTCTTCTGATAACGTGACTGTGATTCTCTGTGATTATTGTCTTAAGTCATTAGAAAAAAATTCTTTTTCTCTTACAAAAACCTGCAGAGAACATTTAATTTACCTCGTATCCCCAGCTTTTATAGTGTCACGTCCATCTGTCTCTGGCTGTAACCGTGATGATTGTGGATTGTTGCATCTGCCCCCATGCACGTATCCAATAAAAATAATTTGAAACGACGTGACGATACAAATGAACTGGATGCCACATTGTAAGTGGCCGTAACTACACATTTTATCCGTGCCTTGACTGTTTTAATCTCAGCTTATTCAACTCCGCCTCGTTAACTAACTCCATCTAACACAGTCCTTCATCATACGCTGATAGTCACACAACTGTTCAAGAAACTCTCGACTGGATTCTTCCCTCAGGCCAAGAATATATATATTTTTATTTTACCCAAGAACCATGAGCCAAGAAACCCCTCGTGGAAATATTTTTTTTGAAAAATAATATCAAATTTGCATTTAGTAACGATAAATTACAATTGTTTTTACTCAAACATAAATGTTGTTGAAATGTACACGAATTATTTTATAGTTAAGAATAATTTTAAATGTTTTCCTTCAACAGTTGTGTGTGACAATATTTTATGACAGGATTTTAAATTAATTTGTGTGTTTAAAACGTGTACGTAAAGTGGGAGATAATATAAGAATTGTTCCGTATTTAAAATACTTCTGATAATTAATTAGTAACGAATTAACAGATAATTTCTGGGGAGACTGGTTAAAAATAGTCTCGGGCTGGATGTGGCCCGCGGTCCAACAGTTGGTATCCCGCTGATCTTGGGATGGACAATGGAACAACCCATAATGACCGAAGTTCCACAGAGAGTCTCAGAATTATCACAAGAAAACTGTGTCTGTCTGAATGAGCATGTAGTTGCTAGTGACCACCGCTCCGGGCTGTTTCCGGTGGGTGAGAGGACATCCATCAGACGCGGTCTGTTGACCACCCAGTTACGCAGGATACGTACCTGCTCTCCCTGGCATCAAAGCATCACACATAATGCGTCCTGCCCTGAATATACAAACTGCATGAAATAGACTCACAATTTGATAATCGTAACTTTGTTTTCTGTGAAAGACTTAGAAAAATAAATAATTAGACAAACTAACTACTCTAATATTTCCTTATTACGCTTTTAATTAATTCGGGGACGGTGGTTTTATCTGAATACTGTTTCTTTACGTGACGATCGACACGCATGAGCAAACCATTAAAGTGTTCCCTTCCTTTTTGATAGCAAAATAGCAGTTGACAAGATGGGCGGATTTCGGGCGAGACCTCATGAAATGCAATTATCTAATATACAACGCTACACTTAAAACATCCATCCCCAATTTTAACTCGGTAAATTTTATTAAAGCGTGGGGTAAACTTAGCTGTACCCTAGAAATTCAGTGAGGCGTGTCTTAGCGTAATGCCACACCCTTTATAGCAAAAGAAAAAGATGCTCCAGCTCATTGACACGGCTTGGGGGAAATTCAATTTCCGTTTCAGAGCTCACGGCTTTGAAATATTTAAACCCCGTAAAAATACTACACGCGTGTGGTTTCTGCTAGTATACATTTCTTATACTGTAACATTTCGCTTGAATCTATTTCCAATTAAGGATCATAATTTATCCCGAATGTATTTATATTTAAGACATTTGTCAAGAATATTTAGAGGGAAAATTTGACCCCTGGCAAAGCGCCTACCTACACTGTGCAGCTCAGTACAAAGAACATCCATATCAGGGTTCGAACCCGCATTTTAAATATTAGACTTGTTGAAGACTAGGTCCTTACTTTTTATTGTGATTGTTAATTTACTATTGTAAACGGGCACAGGATGTACTATTGCCTTACATAAATCATCTACAAGATTAATTTCTTGTATAAACTATTGTGTAAGTACGTACGTGTCTTCATTGTGCCTGGAATTGGCAACTGTCATTCAAGGATGCGGGCAGGTACACCATCATTCATGTTCTGATCTGAATGTAGATGTCGTGCCAACTGTGAAATAAAGAAATATACCTACAGCTCCGAAAGAATAACTGCAGAAGTAGTCTATAGTCGGCGCAGTAGTTTTTGGTCGGTGGAATTTTAAATGGGAAGGCTAGGAGCGAGTCTCTTTTGCGATAGTATAATGCTGTGACTGAACGCTCAAACAAAAGAAATACGCTGACCGTGCCATCTCAGGTATACAGAGTAGGCCCGTCCGCCAGCTCCGCTAGCCATACATACGTCTCGTCTCGGGGTGTGAGACTTAGAACAGTTTCGTCCTGTTTCGTCATTCATCCACTTGTGTGGTCTCGTTTCCTATTTATAACCTCATTTATTGAGTTTTGGAGTTTAAATTTATTGTTGAAGGGGTCGTTCTGTTTGTTTATAAAACAGCAGGTCTTGACAGATGACTTTACGAGACGTGTGTTTACAATAAAATACCTCGAGTAATGAAACAGTAGTCAATTATTTCTCTGTCTTCAGTTCCGTCTGTTTATAGATTTATTTCTTTGTTTGGACGTTAATGTTCAGGGTTGTACGTCAGAACTTTTACCTGTCAGATGGTTAGAATAATCGATTGCAACATTCGATATTCACTTTGCTCAAAGGGGAATCAGAATCGACTTTTCGAATTCAAGATGATGATGAACGCAAATCAATCTAGGACCCTTGTTAAATATGGCCAATGGTTGAAAACAAAAACAGGCCGGAAGTGACACTGACTGTTATGAACTCTTACTTTCTCATTCGTGGCGTAGATAATGCAATATTTTTGCACAAGAATAAAACCAATCTCTAGTTCAGGTGAGCCAGGTACTGCAGGCTGAACGACCAGGGTTTGATCCCCGACGGGGGACAAAGAAATTTTCCTTTAGAAATTCTTCTACCGGACAGTAAAAAAGTTGGCTTAAAGTAATTGTTATAGAATGAAAACAAAACAGAATGAAGTGTCAGGACGGTGAAGGAGGCTGTCGTCTGCTGGACGTTTACCGAAGTTTTATCGTCCTGATGATGGACTCAGGGAGTGGGTCCGAAACGTCTGTGAACTTCCACCGGCTGGCTGTTTGTGGATATGCAGTCTTCATTCTGGCATGGAGTTTCTGTTGTTTATCAGCAGTAGAAACCCATTAGACCATTGACCGACAATAACTTCTGACCATATTAACGCAAGAATGACCTAACTGATGTGCATTGAAGAAAACGTTTGGGAAGTCAGTGTACTCCAAAGAGTACATCTTCCGAATCTCGTTTTAAATACAGAGTTAAAGAAGTTTAAATTAAATGTAACGCTATTATACAAATGTTTGTAACCCTGTAACTGTACGGGGTAATTTTATATTAAGAAGTCCTCGTGTTCATGTGACCCGAAGTTTAAATTCCGTGTTTGCATTGCCACTTTAATATTATCCTCCTTTCCAGGCATGCGTCTGAAGTAGTCTTTACCCAGGTAAAAAAATACTTATCATTGTCATTCTTGTTACTAAGACGTAATTAAACACGTGATGTTTCCCCTCTGCATCAGCTTCACGCTTCGACCACCTTAAGCCAGGAGACGTTGTAAACGTGGTTGCGAGAAAAATAAATCACTGCCGTTGACAGGAGTCGAATTCCGGACTATACTAACTCAGTCATGGCTTTTACACCCAACTGAAATCGTAGGCTCTGTTTCTGGGGGAGGGACAGATGGCTGTTGCCTGTTTCCGGTGTGCTGGAATAAAGAGCCCCCGCCCGTCATACAGAGCAGCCAGTCCCAAAGTCACAGCAGATGTTTGTCCAGCTTGGATTAGTAGGTATTTATCTTGAAGGTTAGGGCATGAAGATTCAATGAGCTAGGAACTGTGTTGTCTGATGATTTGGGGTTTTCAGCGGTGAGTATGAAGATATCTGTCTTCTGGGATGTTGCGCCGTGTAGTCTGATCGATGTTTACCAACGTTTCAGAGGTCATACTGCCTCCACCATCAGGGCGATGAGTATGAAGATTTCGCCCTGATGATGGAGGCAGTATGATCTCTGAAACGTTTGTAAACATCGACCAGACTACACAGCGCAACAACCCAGAAGACAGAAATCTTCATCGCCCTGATGACGGAGGCAGTATGACCTCTGAAACGTTGGTAAACATCGATCAGACTACACGGCGCAACAACCCAGAAGACAGAAATCTTCATCGCCCTGATGACGGAGGCAGTATGACCTCTGAAACGTTGGTAAACATCGATCAGACTACACGGCGCAACAACCCAGAAGACAGAAATCTTCAACTGTGTAGTCTAATTCACACTAAATAATACGTAATCGCGTGTAGTAGCCTGAATCTGAATTTTTGTCGTTGTGATGAGGAAAATGAGACAAAGTCTTGGGGTTTATTTTGGTGTCGATCGTCTCGCGTTTCTCAGTCCGAAAATACTCTCAATCTTTACATTTTTCCAACTTCATGAAACGCAGTTAACTTATAGGAATGAATAGTGTTTAGCTGACCATAAAATTCACGGTCTTTTATGAAGCGTGACTTTCCACTATTGAGTTCACAATACCTCGTCCCGAATCCTACCCTCAACTGCTTGAATCTAGTTATCACAGTAACACTACTTTTATAAGACCGATTTTAATATTATCCTCCAACCTACGTCCAAATCTCCAGAATGTTGTAAGATTTGAGGTTTTCACAGCGGTGAGTCTGGAGATCGCTGTCTCCTGGGTTATTGCGCGGTGTAATATGGCAGATGTTCACCAACGTTTCGGAGGTCATACTGCCTCCGTCATCAGGACGAATCTGTCTCTTTCTATTTTGTTAACATGTTGAAGCCAATTGTTTTTATATTTCAAAACTTTGTATAAAATGGGTTCTGTTCTTAACTCTTTAAGTATGTCTTCGTTTCTTTTTATACTCTTTCCAAGTTTACTTTGCAGTACGTCTCATAAATTTCATCTCGGCAGCTGTAATTCAGTGTTTGTCCTTCTTTTACAATGTCCTGTACTCACTGCCATATAAAATTGTGGGCAGTGCCGAAGTATTATATATTTGTATTCTAGTTTGCTTTTGAACTTTTGGTGTTTTAAAAATTATGTTGATAAGTCCCGATCCTTTTTGCTGATAACCAAGTGTTAAATAAGCTATAAATGAATAAATACATTTGCAAATGAGCGAGCACAGAAACAGCTTGAAAACGTTTCTTGGTTTGGTAAGCAGCAGGATCTCGTGTGTTGGGCTGATAGACCAGAGACTGCTCTAACCTAACCTCTATACCAGTGGTTTTCAACCTGGGGTACGCGTACCCCCGGGGGTACGCGAAGACATCTTAGGGGGTACGTGCAATTTTTTTAAAAAAAATTATGATAAACACTGAATAATCAGTAATTTAAGTTATTTAATTTCTTTTAAATGTAGATTATATACTACGTATAATTTGAATTATACGCCAACAACTTTAGGGGTACAAAATTAAAGAGAAATTATATCTGGGGGTACGCGAAGACATCTTAGGGGGTACGTGAAATTTAAAAAATATATTATTTTATGATAAACACTGAATAATCAGTAATGTAATTTATTTAATTTATTTTAGATGTAGATTATATACTACGTATAACTTGAATTATACACCAACAACTTTGGGGGTACAAAGTTGAAGAGAAATTATATCCGTTGAATACCACTGTTCTTAAACTTCCAGCGTCAAGAGGGGAAGTGAACGAAGTGAATTTCACTGTAAAAGCCGGGGACTGCCTGCCGGATCCCTGCCTTGTACAGACAAAAGGACGCCGTGGGGAACCAAGGCTCTGTATCACAGGCAGCCAGTTGCTCCTGCTGTGTTCTGCTAGTACGAAACTTCACATCCGGCTTTATTGTTCTTTGGTTCCCTGATATAAAAAAGGGCTTTGGTTCTGATTTTAAACCAATTCTCAAAATCAAATGACAACTGTACGTTGTACTCCGTCAAACGAAGTTCAGTACCTGGAGATTGATGCACTACCAAAGTCGTTCACTCTTAGTAAGGAAAACAATGTGGAGGTTTGTAGGCGTGGGTGCGCCTTCATCTGCAGTGTGTACCATCGGCTCTTTACAGGGTGTAGAACAGATCATTCACTTCCATTTAGTCCAGCGGTGGGTCTTTCCTTCAGTGACTCATGCAATTCGGCGTCAGGTAAGAACGCGTATTATACGCTTTGATTATCTGAGACGCCCTTCTGGGTAGGCAACCCAATCAACCAAGCATTAATGCTCAGTGACTATAAAGCCAAGAGATAAACCAGCGAGTTTCCTACACCAACTCAATGGAGCAGAATCCTTATGCAGAGGATAATAGTCACTCAGATGATATAAAATTGCCTGTATTTTATGTAACCAGTGTTTTCTGTGATTGTTCACGAGAGGTCGCTGCTGGACGCTATCCTGACCTAGACGAGGCAGTACGTTTTAACAAGGCTTACAAAAGCCTTTTAAAATGGTACGTAGAATATTTACAATACTAAATTCTAGACAATGAAGGTATTTACAAAATTATCCCTTATAAATCCGGCCTTGAAATTCACGCAATGTTTGGGCTACGTCTGTCTTCATAATTCCTTCTTGTTTTCAAATTCGAATGTAGCTGAATAAAAGGTGGGCCTTATTAAGTACCGAGGGAAATGATCCCTCCTGATTTTCAGATACATTCCTAATATAGAATTTTCTCGATTTTAAGACGCCGTCGATTGTAAGACACGTCCTTAATTTAATAATAGATGTTCAGGGGAAAAAAATGCTTTTTAAAATCGAGAAAATTCCGTATATTCCAAAGTGAAATTCAAAAGCAATGACGATAAAGCATCTCTTTCTTCGGAAAATCCTGAAAAAGGAAATAATCAGACGTGTTTATCTCTGCGATCACTATCTTGGGTTTTGTTTCCCAGTTTTCAGACAGTAGAGCAAACGATGTTCAGATATAGAGAACAAAATCCAAGGTGTTCTGTGAGAAGAGACACGGTTCCGGGAATCTGCGAGAGCATGATTCTGCCGTTCGAAGTTCGATAGTGTGAATCTGTTTCCACCCCTTCAGTCCTGTTACCATAGAAACGGAGAATGAGTCCAGCGTTGTTGTCATGGCAACGGGATGCACGCGCGGTCTGAAAACTGACAGCGTGGGGGGAACGTTTGGGAGAATCAGAGGTCGAAATCGGCGCTGTATGCAAATCTTTAAAGGAAAAAATTGGAATTAATCAACGAATTATCATTATAATAACAAATTTTGAGGATGTTATGATTCGTGCTTGAGGCGAGGGTGGGGGTACCGTGTTCTGTCCTCGTTCCTGAAGATTTTCGCGGTCCTCCTAAATATCTCAAATATGTATCTTAAAATATGCCACGACAGTTTCCGTTCACATCTTACAAATTCACGAATCAAATAGATACATAGTGCAGTTTAAAGGAATTAAATAATGTAACAAGTTAGGAAAGGGATCCGGAGCCAGGATTTGACCTTTCTCTGATGAAATACTACAAGAACACTTCCAGCAGCTATATAAATCTGCGGGGAGATGGAAAGAGTAGGAACATAACCTCATTCTTTCGGACGAAACATTTGAAGTATTTGTTTTCGTGCTGAATGACGCATTCTGATAACCTCACGTCGATAAACTGTCGTGTAAAGCAGTCGTTAAAATTGTAATATTCAAATTCTGTGGAAATCCGCACAGTCGTCTCCGATTTTTCACATTCGTGGAGACGGTCGGACCATATTCGTAACAAATTAAGAAATAAGGTAGTATATTTGCGTCATATTGTGAATTATGTTAATATTTTAATATTTTACGTCAAATCACAATTTTAATAAGATAATAAAATATAAAATATTTAAAATATCATTTCACGTTCCGCATCGAATGATCGATTTACAAATTGGAACGTCTCTTACGACATGTTTCGGTTATATTTAACCGTCCTCAGGTATAAATTAGATTGGTAAAATTTAAAACTCGAATTACAATCATTTACAATGTTATGCAGTTTATTGAAATGTTCTTATCAGATTACTCTTATATATTAGAACGAAGGCGTGGTTCATCTGATGTTCAATATTAGTCGGTGATGAGTTGATAGAGACATGACGTGTCTAGCGGAAGACATCTAGAAGTATTACTGTGTCGGGTCGAGGTTTAATACTGAATAGGATGTGCTGAATGGCAACTGCCTTGTGAACAAATGTCCGCATTCACCTTTTTGATTTATTGTCCATGTCTGGTATCAGAAGCTTCCGGGTTCGATTCCAACAGTTGACACTGACTTCTGATATTTGCGTCTGCAAAATGGCGCTTGTTTGGTTTGGTCCTGACGCCGTCGATGATGGCATTATCATAGGTACGTCACTGCAAGCGGTGACGTCATGGCCAGGCATCATGCCCTTGTAATGACGTCATCGCGTCTCTTAATTTCGAGCGTCCGTCGCGTCGTTGCTGCCAATTTTGAGTGTAAAAATGAAAATAATCTGCCCGGAAAAAAATAAGGTACTTTCCGGGTATTTGCCTCGAGGAAATGAGTGAAATTACGGGAAACCTCAAGTCAGAAAACGGGTCTCCAAGTCGAGAATTGAACCTGGGATCTCCCGAACACGAAGTTTGTGCCATCGATACATTATTGTTGTAGATACAAGTCTGATGACCAAGTTGGAAAGTGTTCGTACCAAGTTTAATGAAACACGTAACTCTGTTAAAAATTATATTTGTTTGGAAACACGGTGGGACTTACACACGGGTATTATAATACTGTAAGCTCAATTTTTTCTTTTAAATAAATAAGTATAGGAGATAGTATAGCTGCGTCATTTTGTGATATTAATTAAAATAATTATTATATTTGTTTACCGTCAAATCACAATAAAATAGTAAGATAAGATAATTAAAATTATTAAAATATCATCTTATGTTCCATATCGAGCATTCGATTTACATCGGAACATTCACAACATGTTTTGGTTTATCAAACCGTCATCAGATGTAAATTATAAACTTTTAAACTCAAATTACAATTATTTATAGTTTTTACAATTTTATACTTTTTATCATCTTTCTCAGTATATTTTATGGAAGTTGTGTCTAGATATTATTAATATAACATTATTGTTGAGGTGGTGTTATTGATGTTTATATCAGTCATATATGAAATAGCAATCGGTTCAGATGTGTTCAGAGGAGAGATCCAGAAGTGTTACCATCTCGGAACGAGGTTCGTTATACTGAGAAAGACGATAAAATTATAAAATTGTAAAAACTATAAATAATTGTAATTTGAGTTTAAAAGTTTATAGTTTACACCTGATGACGGTTTGATAAACCGAAACATGTTGTGAATGTTCCGATATAAATCGAATGCTCGATATGGAACATAAGATGATATTTTAATCATTTTAATTATCTTATCTTACTATTTTATTGTGATTTGACGGTAAACAAATATAATAATTATTTTAATTAATATCACGTATAGTACTTAATATAAGATATGGACAATCACATTCGATGGGAGGACCAGCTTTGTCAGTGCATTACGTATTGAACCTCGTTTTATGCCTTCAACGTATTAAATCGTAGAAGTTAGCTTCTTTACCTGTCCTTAAAAACTGATAGGTCTTCCGCTGTTGGTGTGTGTGTGCTGTTCAAAGAGTTTTCCCTTAATTTCTGAGGCACGGAACTCGAAAGCAGATAACGGCGATACATTCCGGGAGCCATCCACAACATTCGTGCAATGTTCCGTGTCTGTGATAATCCTCCAGTTGGCTGGTACAGCCAGCCGGAGGAGCCTGGGAAATGTGTTATTGATTTGATGACGTTCATTCAAAGAGCTCGCCGGCATTTTCCTTGTTTGGTGGATGAATTAGAAAGTGAATTTGTGTACTGGACTTTGCTAAGGAATAGGATTATCGCAATCTTCGGTTTTATCCTCGAGCCGCGTTGTCTGGCCTCAGAAACTCGACAAACTCTTGTTGGGAAAGAATTAGGAAACTCTTAAACCTTCAGCATAAATTGTTCTTATGAAAGGAGTATGTATTACGAGACATAATTTAGTGGTTACATGTTCATTTTACTTCAGCAGGGCTTTATGAAAACGTGTTATTCGTCTGAAGTCTCACAATCGATACGACGAAAATTAGCTCGTAAAACATAAAGCACCCGATCGGTTTACAAAGAACAAATCGAATACGCCCGTGTACCTGTTTCCGGACAATGCAGGAACGTTTTGTCACCTAGAAACAGAAGAAATGTACTCCGTTTATCCCAAATTAAACTGCGATGTTGCATTTGAACGTCATTATAATGCATTAGAAATTAGAAAGCGAGAACTCCTTTGCTGGGAAAACCGATGAATGTCTCTAGTAACACAGTCACTTCATTAAAATGTCATGTCCTCCTCGCCTCGGCTGCATCGCATGAAGGAACTCTGATGGAAGTTTGTACTCCATATTTGAGTACATAATTTCGAAATTAAAATGATAGCATGCTGGGATATACCGCCGTGTAGTCTCGTAGAAATTGGCTGACGTTTCGAAGGTGATGCCTCTATTATGGTCATGATGATCGAAGTCAATTTCTACGAGACTATACGGCGAAATTTCCCAGAAGGCAAATTATAACCTGATATCTTTGTTTCCGAACGCTGGCCTTGTAATCCTGGGGGTCTCGGGTTCGATTCCCGGCGGTGCCCGAATTTATAACTTGTGTTGGGCAAGGCCGTGGTCTAGGCAACACGGAGTTTTCCTCCGTGGCATCCCAACAATTACTCCATTCACACACAGAAGAAGGCAATGGCAAACCACTTCTGGATCATCTGCCAAGAACGTATATGAACAGGTCCCAGTCCGAGAAAAGGATGGAAGGATCCTGTTCATATGGACCTGTCGTCAGACAGAACACTAAATAATAATAAATAACCTTTATATGCTCTAAGATTTACGTATATTTCCAACAGCCAATTAAATTTGTAGACTGCAAGTCACAAATCACTAATCATTTTTCATTATATGGCAGTTATACTTTTAGTCAGAATGTAACGAAAAACTCTGATTATGTTATCAGACCCGTTTTAACACTTCTGGAAATAATCTCACAAAGATGTCTGTATTCTGGGTTTTTTCCGCTATATTGCCTTGTAGAAAGTTGCCGACGTTTCAGAGCTACTCGCCTCCGTCATGAGGTTGATTAATGAGGCAGCAATCAGAAACGTCGATAAATTTCTAACGGTCTAAACGAAAAAGCAACCCAGAATACTAGAAACTTCATGCAAGGAATTTCTTAATCCGTGCCATCGGGCAGGCAGTTCATTGATGGATTCTCAAGGCGATGGCCCGAATTAACTTCCAAGTCAGTCTGTTTTGGTTTAACGGTGGACAGATACATCCTCCGATAGATTTTCTGTCTTTCTTCAAGATGATCCACAGACATTATCTTCCATCATCTGCATGTTTTCTTAATTACGACACGAACTGTGACGTCATATTAACGGGGAATAAGCAATAGTTTACAGTTCCTAGGTATTCCCATGTATTCGCGTAAAGGATTGACTGGAATATCGCTCACGTGACAAGAATTCGAACCGAAAAATGCCATTTATTATTCGATTACAGAAAAAGAGGTAGGAGCTTACCGATAAGGACGAGGGCATGGCTGGTTCAGCACCAGAAGCCCTTAACAATATCTCCCGAAGAGCTTTCTTAATGCCCACTTCAGACCAGTCGTTTCAAAAGAGTAGAAAATAGACACACAGCCGTCGGGAAGGGAAAATAAATATCGGTCTCTCGTCGTCATGGAAACCTCGCGCTTACGTCAGCCCGGTATTCCCAACTGAAAATCGTTCGTGTCCAGAGTCGACATCTTCTGACGCTTTAATTTCTTTGCTGTTATTTCTTAAAACTGGCTTTTGCTGAATTAGTTATAAACTACGGCGAAAGTCCGTAAATAGAATTATATTATTTTTAACAAGCTGTTTTCGCCTTCAGGAAATTTCAAACCTCAAGGCCACTATATCCCTTTCCGCGCGACTCTAAGTGACGAGCACAGCGTTGCCAGTTTCGCTCCGCTGTTCGTGTTGCAACATCGCATGGCCTTGAAGCATGCTATTTTCTGACGGCCATTGTAATACCACAAAACCTTCAGTAAAATTCCCATTTTATTCTCCTAGCTCGCCTGCTGTGTTTCAGAAGCTACTGTCACGAAAGACTGCCATAAAAGTTGCAGTAAACTGAGCTTCTGTTCCAAAGGGGCATAAGCTAAAAGGTTTCTTGGAAATCACGCGTCAACGCCTTGTGGTATTCTGCAGTGTCATTTAACTTCAAAGCACTGAATCTGTGTATATTTTCGCAGTTCGTATATGCCGAGGCATGTCTTCCATAAGACCGGTCTAGCGGTTAGAACGCTGGGCTTGTAATCCTGGGGTCTCGGGTTCGATTCCCGGCGGCGTCCGAATTTATAACTTGTGTTGGGCAAGGCCGTGGTCTAGGCAACACGGAGTTTTCCTCCGTGGCATCCCAACAATTACTCCATTCACACACAGAAGAAGGCAATGGCAAACCACTGCTGGATCATCTGCCAAGAACGTATATGAACAGGTCCCAGACCGAGAAAATGATGGAAGGATCCTGTTCATATGGACATGTCGTCAGACAGAACACTAAATAAAAAAAAAATTACAAGTGGCGCTATTATCGGTGCCAGAATATTGCAGGAAATTTCTAAAGTGCGATTTTAGGGTCGTTCAAAATGACATAAACTTTGTACCAAATTTCATCCAAATCCATCCAACGGTTCTCGAGGTAAATCACGTGGACGGAGAGACAGACATGACAGACCTGTTGATTATACGTATATAATAGATACATGCGGTTTGAAACCACGTCAGTGAACAGGTCGAAAGGTACAATTGTGTTTGCTTTCTGAAGGAGACGGTACATTATATAAAGTCAATATTAAACACGGAAGAATTTCCGTGTTGGAGTTTTCTGTGGTGATAAGAATATGGATGTTTGTTTTAGAGGAAGGTTTAAAAAATATATATAATTTTATAGGACGTAATCAGTTATTTAAAAAGCTAAAGTCAGGTCGTACTGGAATCAAAACTTCGAAAATAGAAGAAAATATTACCCTGGCAATAATAATTTTGTACGTGAAACACAAAGTTCAAACGATAATTTGTGGCTGTATTTTGCTACGTTACTAAAGTTCTTACAACTGAGTGCAATAGCACTCCACTTCTTGAAATGTTACATTCTATAATTATCAATTAACTTCAGAGTTCCTGTAAAACAGTTCATCCTGTGTCACTTCCGTATTTATTGCTCGAGCTTTAAACTACGAAATTTGCTCCATTTCCTTTTGACATTTCTTTTTCCGGAAAACTCAAAGACTACGGGGGATGTTTCTGTAGTAGGGGTAATTATTTATACACGCTCCACCTGCTGAAATGCTAGACGCTACTTTACAGCAGAAATAACGGGAATTAGACGAAAGGCTTTTTAAAAATTAATATTAACCTATTTTCATAACAAAGGAGACATAGAATATTCTTCTTGTGCGTTAAAATTTGATATTTGTGCTTTTATTTCCTTTCTAACTTCTTCTTATTTATTTTGCGACAGGAAAAAGTGCACTTAACAAATCACTCGATTGATATGCTCGAGTAGATACTCCAGTGCTGTCGAAAATGTCTTTAGTTTCGAGCTAAAAAGCTTCTAAATTTGGATTTTCGGTCGGAATTTTATACGAAACGTTATTTAAATAATAATAATTAACAAATATTTATGACTGTTTTCTGCAGGAACACCGTCGTCTAAGCTCAAGGGCGAAAAAAGTATTTAATGAACATTATTTTTCGAACGCGGAAAATCTGATTATACGCGGTCTGCCGAACACATTTCTGGGTCTTTATCTGCTTGACTGAGTCAGCAGATTCCCTCAAGGACCTCTGAGAGAGAGGTCTTTCGACTGTACCGCGCTGATTTGCTTTCAGGTGCGACGAGACATGAGCGACACAGCTGAGGTGAAAAGCGAGGACAAGAAGGAGATCGAGGACGAGGAGAGAGAGAAGATGTTGAACGAGGAGAACAAGAGAACAGCGACAGGCGGCGAGGAAGAGGGCGAGAAGGAGGAGAAGCCACAGCAGGAGGTCGTGATCAAACCGGCGAAGCGCGAAGGAGAAGGGGAGGTGGAGAAGATGAAGAAGGCCCTCGAGGAGTCGGAGAAAGAGAGTGGAAAGAAGAAGATACCGATTGGTGGCATCAAGATGCCCGGATTCCTCAGGAGTCGCTCCAGGGAGAAAACTAAGGTACGTACTGTCCACAGATCACGAGAAAAACTGCTGGGTGAAGTCGTTTCTGGTGCGGTGCGGGGGGGAATGTTACTTATCAGCTGGATTAGAGGGCTGCTATTGGTGGGGAGTGTGACACGTCAGAGTTTTACGCTACTACACAGACTGAAAACATCAAGCAGTTAAGAGTAGCGTGTAGTGAGCGCACTTTTAATGTGTTCTGCGGGTGTTGCGATAATATTCTAGATTAAATCGCTGTGCCGCTGTGAGGTAATCTTAAAGCAGTACCCATCAGAACACATGAAAGCCTGTCGTCTGTTGTTCGTTCAGTGGTTGTGGAACGAATGTTTTTAGGACGGGTCGTCACTCACCGCGAAATCTTTTGCGCATGCGCGTATATCGAATTCCTAGCAGGGATTTTCTCCTCGTCGGCGGACTGTACCTGGATGCATCGGTGGGAAACCGATCGTGGGGTAAGACGGATGAAAGGGCAGAAAGTCTTTCTTCTGACAGTCTCACTTTACATCTCATTAGTTTTCTGGTATCTTTCTTATGTTTCTTTTGACTCTCTCTTTACGACTATGGATCTGCGAACTACGCTTGATAAACCTTTCAGTAACGTAACAACCGAGAAGTCTTTTTACCAACGTGCATTTCTTGTTTATTCGCGGGAAGAAAAGTTACAAATGAGGGTAGTAAATTGAGGTGTTGAAACGCTGAAAGTGACCTAAATTCCGAACAGGTTTTTGGACTAATTTAGTCATTTCCGAGTCTGTTTTTGCTTCAATAATTTCCCTGTGTCGCGTCCAATTTATCTTCTTGTGATTCACAACTAGTTAGTTCTTAATTTTACTTTCTCAATTAAGACGTAAAGTTGCTCACAGCGACACGTACTGTCGGATATTCGCCTCATTAAGGCTTTGACCGGGATGTTCTTTTGTTAAATCTTATGTGGTACCGCCTGATTCGACTTCTAATGGTTAAGTGAAGTGTTTTCTTCGCGGTACGGTCTGGATTCGTAAATACTATGAAGACGAGCTTCGGCTTCAAAGGGTTAACCAGCTGATTTTCGTAATGGTGAGGTGTAGTGTTGTCTTCGCGGTACGGACTGAATTACTTTGTGGACGAGCCTCGTATATCACGCGGAAAGTTCAACAATCCTGTCGGCATTGACACGAAAGCTTTGCCTTTAATCACCGCGAGATTCGGGTAATTAGAGAATCTTTCAGCAGCTCAGATAATACAGCGTCGGATTATCAATAATTAACCGGAAAGAATGTGTAATGAAGCGGTCATAGCCTGATTAACGTACTATCTAGACATTTGCGTAAAGAAACTGAGAAAAACGAAAACCTGACAAGAGGGACCACCTTCTGGCCGATTTTTGAATCTGAGAACACCCCCCCACCCCACACACGCGAAGGGAAAATAAGTGCTAAGCACTCGGCCACGACATTCGGTAAAATTAGACAGTAATTTCTCTCTATGTCACCAACATTTGCATCAGAAAATCAGAAATCAAAATAAACGAAGATTTCAGTAAGTACATAAGCGGGAAGTGGGTTTAATGTACGGTATGCGAAATACATAAATGTATTAAGTCTATAGTTGCAACAGTAAACAAAGTCCCTACAACGTATTTAGAATAAAA
>NW_019059799.1:547712-575998 GCF_000696155.1 Zootermopsis nevadensis
ATTACTGATTATTCAGTGTTTATCATAAAATAATATATTTTTTTAAATTTCACGTACCCCGTAAGATGTCTTCGCGTACCCCAGGTTGAATACCACTGCGTTAAAGAATCTTACAATCTTTAAGAAAGGTCGTGATTTACGACACATCCTGTAGATGGGCCCATACCGTGGCTGCAGTTTCGTCTTGAAGTTTACAAGACAGGGGCTCCTCATAAAGGGACTTAAAGTAACAAGATGCTGGTATTCTTAACAACGCTGACGGCAGTAAAATTTTAACTGTTTCAACCACATGTCACCCCAGCCAAGTCACTCTCTGGGATGTGCGTCGAACTACTGGTAAATCAATACGGGGCACCGACAACGCTCCTAAGACAAGTTATCTCGCAGTGAAAAATATCTACACACATCGATAACAGCAATTAAACATCGAGACTGTTTTACTTCTTTGTGCGAATTATATACTTGAGATGTCATATTTGCCCCACAATGCGTAAGTTCCAGTGCAGAAATTTACTAAAAGATTCCCATTAAATTCGTTGACGAAGGCCCAGAACAAAATTTATGTGCCCCAGTTTTATTTTGATCAAAATCGAACTGTATCGATTTTCTCAGTAACAGGTCACACAATAAATGGTTTTGTCATGAACATCTGCATCAGGTAACAAATTTTCTAGCTTAAGTTGATTATGAAAGAGTGGTAACGTTGGATTTGAGCTTCATGTACATTAGGAGTTACGCTGGATCGCTACGTACCCAAATAAAATGTACGCGGACCTTCATTAACAAATTTTATTAACAAGGGCACCTACATTTAATAATTCTTGAGATACAGACGCATTGATCTGGCCATTTTTAATTGATTTGATGCATTTTATGAGGACGTATCAAGTACCTCCAGAGGGGTACAGACCGTTGAAAAACTTCACCAATATCATCTTCGCAAAGATCAAATACCAAGTTCTGAAGAACCCGTCGGAACTGTTACACTGTGTGTATAATTCCTAACTTGTTCTACCAAGGTCTAGGGCAGTGGTATTCAACCTTTTTTGTTCGCGTACCCCCAAATATAATTTCTCTTCAACTCTGTACCCCCAAAGTTGTTGGTGTATAATTCAAGTTATATATAGTATATAATCTACATCTAAAATAAATTAAATAAATTACATTACTGATTATTCAGTGTTTATCATAAAATAATATATTTTTTTAAATTTCACGTACCCCCACAGATGTCTTCGCGTACCCCCGGGGGTACGTGTACCTCAGGTTGAATACCAATGGTCTAGGGTAAATTGCCTTAGATTGGTAATGAACTTCACATGGACAACGGCCCTCGTCCTCGGAATAGTTGCTGGTACACTCAAAACCGTCTGTAATCCTGGGCTTCAGTCGCCCCTCACACTCCAAAATTTGTCCTCACATTAACCCCTATTATCCCGGCCAAGAGACGAATGATGAAGAATGGTCTCATTGTAACTTTATTGGGGTGAATAAATTCTCGGTCTAGTTGTGTGGTGCGTTATTCATGTAGCCACTTTCTTATTATTTATATTTATTAACCGCCCTGTCCTTGTCTGATTCCCAGCTTTCGTTTAGACCAGTGGTATTCAACCTGGGGTACGCGTACCCCCGGGGGGACACGAAGACATCTTAGGGAGTACGTGAAATTTAAAAAAAATATATATTATTTTATGATAAACATTGAATAATCAGTAATGTAATTTATTCAATTTATTTTAGATGTAGATTACATACTATGTATAACTTGAATTATACACCAACAACTTTGGGGGTACAAAGTTGAAGAGAAATTATATCTGGGGGTACGCGAAGACATCTTAGGGAGTACGTGAAATTTAAAAAAAATATATATTATTTTATGATAAACATTGAATAATCAGTAATGTAATTTATTCAATTTATTTTAGATGTAGATTACATACTATGTATAACTTGAATTATACACCAACAACTTTGGGGGTACAAAGTTGAAGAGAAATTATATCTGGGGGTACGCGAAGACATCTTAGGGAGTACGTGAAATTTAAAAAAAATATATATTATTTTATGATAAACATTGAATAATCAGTAATGTAATTTATTCAATTTATTTTAGATGTAGATTACATACTATGTATAACTTGAATTATACACCAACAACTTTGGGGGTACAAAGTTGAAGAGAAATTATATCTGGGGGTACGCGAAGACATCTTAGGGAGTACGTGAAATTTAAAAAAAATATATATTATTTTATGATAAACATTGAATAATCAGTAATGTAATTTATTCAATTTATTTTAGATGTAGATTACATACTATGTATAACTTGAATTATACACCAACAACTTTGGGGGTACAAAGTTGAAGAGAAATTATATCTGGGGGTACGCGAAGACATCTTAGGGAGTACGTGAAATTTAAAAAAAATATATATTATTTTATGATAAACATTGAATAATCAGTAATGTAATTTATTCAATTTATTTTAGATGTAGATTACATACTATGTATAACTTGAATTATACACCAACAACTTTGGGGGTACAAAGTTGAAGAGAAATTATATCTGGGGGTACGCGAAGACATCTTAGGGAGTACGTGAAATTTAAAAAAAATATATATTATTTTATGATAAACATTGAATAATCAGTAATGTAATTTATTCAATTTATTTTAGATGTAGATTACATACTATGTATAACTTGAATTATACACCAACAACTTTGGGGGTACAAAGTTGAAGAGAAATTATATCTGGGGGTACGCGAAGACATCTTAGGGAGTACGTGAAATTTAAAAAAAATATATATTATTTTATGATAAACATTGAATAATCAGTAATGTAATTTATTCAATTTATTTTAGATGTAGATTACATACTATGTATAACTTGAATTATACACCAACAACTTTGGGGGTACAAAGTTGAAGAGAAATTATATCTGGGGGTACGCGAAGACATCTTAGGGAGTACGTGAAATTTAAAAAAAATATATATTATTTTATGATAAACATTGAATAATCAGTAATGTAATTTATTCAATTTATTTTAGATGTAGATTACATACTATGTATAACTTGAATTATACACCAACAACTTTGGGGGTACAAAGTTGAAGAGAAATTATATCTGGGGGTACGCGAAGACATCTTAGGGAGTACGTGAAATTTAAAAAAAATATATATTATTTTATGATAAACATTGAATAATCAGTAATGTAATTTATTCAATTTATTTTAGATGTAGATTACATACTATGTATAACTTGAATTATACACCAACAACTTTGGGGGTACAAAGTTGAAGAGAAATTATATCTGGGGGTACGCGAACAAAAAATGCTTGAATACCACTGGTTTAGACTCTCCTCTGAAAATAAAATAAGCATTGCTTATAAATATATGTACTGGTACACATTCCAAGTCTCTTCTCATTTTTAAAAAATTCAAGACTGTAAGCATCGGTATAGGGCAAATTTCTGAGAAACCATAGTTTTCTGATTTTGATCAGATATGAAAATATATTCGTCTTTTTTGTCTTCAACTTGGTGCAAACTTCTGTTGCAGAAATCGTCCCAAGAATTTCCCAACTCAAACTGCATCATGTTTCCCTCGAATTACCTTACGTATATACACAATATGAAAAAATATTTCACACATTTTTTGTGGATCTTAATGAGATCCGTATGCTTTGTCATATCATTTTTGAACGAGAAGACATTTTTAATGTTTCCTTTGAACTTTGTAACGTATACTTGAATCTGGGTCCATGTGTACCAAAATCAAGTCACCAGACCAGCAAACACAATCAATAAATTCAGAAATAAAATTTGCAGACAGACGCACATGCACGATAATACTGGTTAATTGTATGCACTGTGCGAAGAGCGTATGGTAATACATAGCCTACGTTCAACAAGTAACCTTAAGGCCTTTGAATGCGGTGGTAGATTCAAACGTTCTGTAATGTACAGACTCACTACGCGTACAGACGTACCTAAATGCCTTTAGTTCCAACACGCACGTCATGGTCGTTGCCGATATACGGAAAGAAGAAAGCAAATGAAAGAGAATAGAAGAAAAGGAGATAAGAAAGAAAGGCAGAAGGAAATATAAATAAAAAAAATTCCATTCCAATGCACGCGGGAACAGTGTGGAAAATCCTGACGAAACTGTTCTGAGAAATTGTAAGCTGAAGCGCCGTGCTTTATCGACAATTTCTCCGACGTACGTGTAATGCGGGCTAACATAACAGTGCGGCGAAGTCGACATGCGCAGTTCCTGTCAGTTCGCAAAACAACTCATGACTCCCACTCCATATCGGATAGGGAAAATTGGAGATCCACTGTTGTAAAATTATGCGATCGTGGTAATAGATAGTCGACCTACACCTGTCCTGTCCTCTGCTTCAAAACTGTGAGATAGGGCAGTATCTTAAAAAATGGCATTAACGTTTGTAATTTTCAATGACTCAAAAGTGGCACAGTTTTGAGTCATTGGATTGAGCCCTGCACGGACTAATCAATTCAATCTTAATATCCCAGTGGCTTATTATTTTTCGCATTTTGAGAAATGTTTCGTTGAGAAAACTCAGTTTAATTCTTTACGTGTGTTAATCAGTTGGTTAGTTGACAAGATATATTTTCAGTAGTTTTTCTGGTCATTTGATTGGTTAATTAGTTGCGATGATAGCTAATTACTTTGTTAGTTCGTAATTCCCTGTGTATAGCCACGGTGGTCTAGCGGTTAGAACGTTGGCCTCGTAATCCTGGGGTCTCGGGTTCGATGCCCGGCGGTGCCAGAATTTATAACTTGTGTTGGGCAAGGCCGTGGTCTAGGCAACACGGAGTTTTCCTCCGTGGCATCCCAACAATTACTCCATTCACACACAGAAGAAGGCAATGGCAAACCACTTCTGGATAATCTGCCAAGAACGTATATGAACAGGGCCCAGTCCGAGAAAAGGAAAGGATGGAAGGATCCTGTTCATAAAGTGTCGCCAACCTCCTGTAAAGAGACGGACTGTGTATTCTGAGACACAAACCCATTTTCGCCTTGATTTCTAAATTCCGAGCAGTTGATCGTTAACTTGGTTGATCTGTTTCAGATACGCGAACGATTACTCAATAGATCCTTTGAGAGGTTTATATCTTCGGCGCTTGAGGAGATATAAAACTGTAAATTTAATGTTAGGCGTGTCGTCACCTCTGTTCGCAGGAAGGCGAGCTGGATGTTGAGGAAGGGCGCGACCTTTTGCAGGAACCGGCCAGCGTCGTGACGAACACGACTCCGACTGACAAAGGAGAGGAAAAGGAGCAGACGCCCCCCACCAAGGGACCTAGGCTGCCCACATTGAAGCTGGCGAACCCTTTTTCGAAGAAGAAGGTACGATTTAAAGCTTATCTGCCCGCGCCTGTGTTCCGTTTCCTAAGTCATCCTGTCGCATTCAGCGTCGTTCGTTCGTCACCTTCATCGATCCCGAAGAGATATTGGACATTACGTTCAGAGATTCCTTTAAGTAAGAGTGAAAGGGCTGCTGAATTTCTTGTTTCAAGATACGTTCTGTGCAGCAAAATTAAGCGTTTAAAATTATCGTAGTCGATCGAATTATTCTCGGGCTACCATCCGTGCCGTGCCGTGCCGTAATTGGAATTATGACGTCATATATACGCTTAAAACAGTTGCGGTATTCTAATTGGAAATACAAAGAAATTTCACAAGTTAATTTTCGAAATATGTTCGATTTTTTCACAGCCAGCATCCGTGTTTCATGTCTCTCGCTGGGAACCAACTCATTAATAATATAAATATAATTATACGAACAACCATTTCTGTGTCAACATTAGCCCCAGTAGTGTTCAAAATGGCTCCGGGTTCCGTCCAAACCGTTGAAGCTAACCTTTGCAAAGATACATACAGTCCGCAGACCAGGATAAAAGCCCTGCTAAGAATTCGATATACGCGCATGCGCAAGTTTTCGCGGTGAGTGACGACCCATCCTAAAAGCATTCGTTCCACAACCACTGAACGAACAACAGACGACAGGCTTTCACGTGTTCTAATGGGTACAGCTTTAAGATTACCTCACAGTAAACATCCCCCCCGCACCGCACCAGAAACGACTTCCCTCTGCAGAGTTTTTCACGTCATCTGTGGACAGTAAATCGTGTGACAATTACAAACTTTTCAGTGTCAAACTCACCGGCCGTGGAATCACCAAAGCCAAATGTCCATTTTACACCGAAATGCTTTGTAACATTTTTCTCCTCATTACAGAAGACATTTGTGAGACTTACTTTGTATGACGCACAGTTAAATTTGTGACACGTGGCGTTTATTGCACGCAGGATCAAAGCGGTGACGTGTCGGAGGCGGGAGGATCTACAGGGGGGGAAGAAGAAACCGGAAGAAAGACGAGGTTGCTGGAGGCGATCCGTTTGCCCCTCGTGTCTGTATTTCCCCGCTCCAAACTCAGATCTACTAAGGTAACTCATATAATGTCTTTGTACACCCAGTGTTCCGTCTTCGGACGCAACACTACACACGAGACCCTTGAATCTTTCAACTTTATCCCATTGTTGAAGTCGATGCACTGCTTGAATTTGGTACGACTGGTTTTTTTTAGCTGCTTTTCTTTTGTTTTATGAAAGCTTCATAGTCTTCTCACGTGTCGCGAAATTTTGTTGTCTTATTCCAGTACTCACTTGTTGGGACACGCACACCGAAAAACGTCGCGAACACCAGCATACGAAATTCGTTCTTCAAAAACAAACAGTAAATTCTGAACAACAAAGGTTTCCTGGTGTTTAGTTTTCGAGACATGCATCACCGTCAAATAGGGCAACACGTTTTGTCCATCTGTGATGTTATTGGCGCTACTTGAGCACGGTAACACTCAGAACTTGTGACGTACAGTCAGCTCAGTAGTTTTTGGCCGGTGGAATTTTCAAGGTCAAGGCTAGGAGTGAGTGTCTTGTGCGATAGTATAATGATGACTGCACCGAGGAGCTTATCGGACTGAACGCCCAAACAAAAGAAATACACTGACCGTGCCACCTCAGGTACACGGAGTAGGCCCGTCCGCCAGCTCCGCTAGCTTCTCCATCGACCAAAAACTACTGCACCTGCTATAGCAGTTATTGTGCTGTTTTCACACCGCAATGCACAGGCGAACAGTCAAGGACGTGTAGAGGATTTCCAGACGACGTGTGTTCGTATATATAAATACAATGGTGTCAAATGTAATTCTTGCAGTTCTCCGATCGGAGGCCATTGTTGCGACAATGTAATACAGCACATTCTTGCAACACTGTGCCTAGTGATATGTGATGATGACGTCATTACCCATCATCACCCGCGAAGAGCGATGACGTCATCGACTGTGTTGCCATCTATCGATGGCATTGCTGTGATAGCGGCAGATGAAAACCTGTTCTGCGTGAGGAAGTGAATTACTGAGCATTCCTAATAATTGATTAATGATTTTTCATGGATACGTGTGTATCGCTTCTTCAAACTATGTGATAAATATGCGAGTTTTTTAAAGAGTGATAGCAAATGGATGGTTGCTTTCATAGTTAATTGGAAGAATTTTGTTCGAAGAAATAATTTTGAAGCATTTTGTGTGTATAACGTGGGCTAAAGACCACATTTAGAACTTTGTGTATTTAGAAGAGGACGCATTTCCAATCTGTGCTGTGTTTTATTTGATGTAGAATCTATATTTTCTGATTGCCATGGACAAGTCAGACCAACCATCTGATCTTTGTAAAGGCCACCCCTTGTTTTCTTTGCGGTATGGGCTACATTTTCCAGCCGCGGAGTCTGTTGTGATAAAAAGCCTTGTTTATCGGCCCCGCTCAAGACAGCTTTCAGACCCCTGTTGTGAATTATGAATTATACGTCACCAACATGTCTGTTAAACGGTTCAATTGGTTTGCTGTGTCACTTTCCGCAGTGGGAGGATGATAGTCCTCTAGGGTACAGAATGCTGTCATTCAGTTCCTGTGGGTGCAGGAAGTCAGCGATAAACGGTTAGTACGTAGCCACAGTGCACCACCGAAAGATGAACTGTAATGTGTTCTTGTCTACGCCACAATCACCTTCAAATTTCTTACGTATTTACAGCTCATTATTATTTTGTAACTAATTTAATGCTATTGCTGGAAGTGTGCGTGTGTGTATGAGAGATATATACACAAAGTTATCGAGTGATGTATACGAGCTACATGCTTTATTTAATGTGGCAACAGTGGTAAATTACTAGTGCAGTTATGTTTAGTTAAAAATACGTGAACTACCATTAAATATATCAAGCATTTTGCTGTACTCTAAATATTCATCAATTTTAAGTGAGAAATCTTTTATTGATCATAATACTTTGTGGTTAATAACTATTATAGGTTTCAAATTTATTTTGAAGTAGTCCTCATTCCCAGTTAGAACATTTATTAGGCATTGAACAGAACAGAAGGAGTTTCGACAGAAAGTCATTTTTAAGTTGAACATTTTCATTAAATTTAATTTCAGGGACATTGAAAAACATTAAATTGTCAAGAGTTAACAATTTTATTTTCACTTATATTACCGTACATGAAAAACGTGTTGGTAGGAACACTGGTTTCAAAGCCATTTTACTTGTTTGGAGCGTAGAAAGTGTTACCATTCTATCTTGTGTGAAAGGAGGCAGAAGGTTAATTATCTTTCAACAATTAATTCCACTTTGAAAAGATTTTAAAGACTGAAGATTATATAAATAATTTTTAATAAATTCTGTTCGTATGCCCCAGATCACAGAGTTATTGAATGTTGAAGCGGTTGGTACTTGTAGTAATGACTGTTGCTTTAAAGAATTTCCGTGCGGAACAAATGTCCTTTTGCAGGACCCAGAGATCGGCCAGCAGGCTGGACTGGCATCCATGGAGACGCTGGATGACAGCACGGGAGAGAAAACGGAGAAACTGACCAACGGAGAGGATGGAATGGAGAGCGTCAAACTGGACTCGGAGGTTCGGAATGCAACACTTTTCTAACTCTCGGACCCGTTCAGTCGGGAGCGGCTTAAATTCTTAAGGACGATGTCCTGAACAATATGAGTTTTGGGTGTCATAATGTAAACATGGGCTGTTTCTTTCTATTCTTCTTTTTCTTCCTCTCTCTGTTCATCGCTCACATTTTTTTTTATTCTGTGGTTCATTTAACTCATCTAATTTCTTCTTCTCATTTTAGTCATTTTAATTTATTCTTCTTTGCATTCTTGTTTCCTTCAGGTCTTAAAACAGTCATGGATTAATGACACTGATTAAAACATGTGCAAGAGATACGGAAGTAACGTACTGATGTTATTAATCGAGTTTGCCTCGTTTTCACTACGCTACCTCCTCCGTCTCTCCGCCCAGTGAAGTTATCAGACACCATTGAAACTAGCGCAAACATTTCTCTATTGTGTTGCAGGAGAAGGTGGACCCTGATAAGAAGGAAGAGTCCGATGGAAAGCCGGACTGGAGGGGCCGTATCCATTCATTGCCCAAGTTGAAAATGATTCTTGGTTAGTTCTGTGAGATAGCAGAGAAAATCCCTTTTGTCATATTGATCATAAAAGAGAATTGATCGGACCCGATAAACAAGAACTTCCGTCTAGAGAATATCCTTTTCAGGCCGACATAACGTGGAACACGATTATTCCCTGAGCTTGTGTTGCATTCATGTGGCAGAAATCGATATTAGATGTTTCTGAAATGTACAAATGTACCGAACGACACGGAACTTGTTTTAAGATCACAAATTGCAGCTTGCAGGCGGCCCCTTCAAATATTTCGGCCGACACCCCGGCGCCATAAGTACCACTATAATCTTTCGCAAAGAGTTCTGTAATTAAATTATAGCCTGCCTCCACGCCTTGGCATCTCGCCCTGAAATTCGAACCCAGAAACGCGCTGTCACAACGTCAACATGACATCGTTTCAGCATAAACTTCGTACAATCCCGTATTCTTACCGAGTAATCGTCCAGAACTGATCCTGTCTTGTGAAATTTCTTGACGAGACTTGAAATTGTGTGCCTTGCCTGTCCGTTCCAACTTTGTGCCATTCTTTACCTCTTCTGACCTTTTGTGGGCTTTCACGTTATCTTCGATGATGAACGTCTGCTGTTCGGTATTGTAGAAAATCAAACGAAAACAAACGGCTCAAGTAGTACGTTGTGTCTGCGGAGTTTCTTCAAATTATAATCACTCATTTCGGAGAAAACTGAGTTTAAACTTGGTAGGACGAGTCTGAAATGGAAATGGAAGATAATATACGTACATCTATGAAATGTTTGTTGGATCGATGATTGCTATGAACAGACTGAAAGTGTTTAGAGGAAGGCATCAGCTATTATGTATGGTGTAATTAAAGAACTCGTAATTACTTCCGGCTATATCAGATCGTCATCCTCCTTCCTAAATGTTATCACATATTTTAAAACAGGCTTTGGATTGATTTTTAAGGTTTTGGTCAGTACGTTTCAACGTCAGTTCTTTTGGAATTAATTTTCGTGAGCGTTGTCATATTGACAGTAACGATAATGGTGTTTATGATGCAACAACAAGGAAAATAACATAATTCCAGAGTCCACCTGAAATCCAGTGCTTTCTTCATATATTTTTCGTATGTTTGTAATAGCAATTAATTTTTTAACTTTAAAATTGTATGTACACCACAAAAGACAAAAATTTACAGAAAAATAAGGAACGGTAGAACATGAAAGGAAAAAAAAACGTAAATCACTGGAATATCGAAAAGTAATTTATTTAAAGATGAAGTTCTGAATTACATGTGTTGTACTGGGGATACTGGGAACGACCCATTCTTCAAGTGCCTGAGCACTGCGAGTCCCAACTTTTCGTTGGCTTGATCAATTAGACATTCGGTAGGACTCCTTGGACGAGGGATCGGCCCGTTGCAAGGTCTCTACCTGTACACAGGACAGCACAACACAGAAAAACGCGGACAAACATCCATGCCTTGAGTGGGATTCGAACCCACGGTCCCAGCGACCAAGCGGCACAATTCCCGCACGGCCACTGCGGACCCCTGCATGTGTTATACACATTTAATTTCTATGCATAGGAATTTGTTTCAATCACTGTCAAGGGTTAAAAATACTGTAAGAATTGAATAGGGTCGCAAATATTTCGAGAAAATATTAACACAGATTATTTTATGGGTAGTGCCTATGACTAATTGGAAAGAGTTTTAAAGGAAACAGAAGCGACGTGTTTCAAGGAACCACTCCACCTTTCACTTTGAGACGAAAGATTACCTCACGTTACCCAGTAGCCCAGCTAACCACTCCAGCTTTCACTTTGAGACGAAATATTACCTCACGTTACCCAGTAGCCCAGCTACGTTATGAATCGGGCACCTCTTGAAACCAGTCTTGTATGTTGTCTTTCCTTTAGTTCTGTGCTTAAAATTTGTTGTAGGTGGCAGTGTGATATTTCTGATTTTGTTAATCATCATTATTGCCATCGCCCCCTTTGGGTCCCGTAATGAGATGGCCCCTTCACCCATCGTGGACGAGCACTTCAAGATCGCCTACACGGCTTGCGGGCCTGTCGAAGGGTGAGTATCACGTGGCACTTGAAATTTCTTACTTCAGTAAGGATAAATCCTTATATGGATTCAGAAAACTGAAGAAAACCAGTATTTGTTTACGTCATCAGTCAGTAAGCAGAGTGGTGTCGAGTCCCGGCCGAAGCGTTGCCCGCGGCCAACAGAAATACCATAATGAGGTGAATCAGGAGTCCGTTGTACAGGAGATATGGGAACTGGGAAAAATGATGACATGGATGGAATGACGAGATGTGTGTGCATCCTAAAATTACTAAAATAAGAACACGGATTGAGTGTGTTTGGGAACAGCGTGGTAACGAGTGTATTTCGATATGAAAGAGAGGAAGTAACAGGATGGGAGCGAAAATTACGTTACACGCTTTATAATTTGTGAATCGGCGAGGCCGAGAGGATAACGTCTGTCAGAACGGAGTGTTTCTCTTACAGTTTGGTGGAGGACGGAGCATTTGCCTTCAGAGGAATCCCCTATGCTGTTTCCCCAGTTAGGGAGAGGCGGTGGAAACCCGCTAAAGCTCTTGACAGCCTAGAGAGCTGCTGGGTTGGAGTTCTTCCTGTTCACAATGCTACTCCAGCGTGCTGGCAAATTTACTCCAGCAGTAGGTTGGACGGTGCCGAGGACTGCCTCACTCTTGACGTCTTCACTCCGCAGGTCCCCTACCTCAACCCGCTTCCCGTTGTAGTTCTCATTGGGGCACAGTCCCTCAGCGGAGGTTCGCCAGGAGCACTGCAAGCAAGTGCGAGTCTGGCTAGAGCACAAGACGTTGTCTTTGTGCGTCCCAATTTTAGGTTAGGGATTCTGGGGTTCCTTGCTGCAGAAGCTATAAAGAGAGATATTCATCCGCCAACATCGGGGAATTATGGGCTCTCAGACATCGTCATGGCGCTGAAGTGGGTTCAGCTGAATATTGAACACTTTGGCGGTGATAAGAAATCAGTGACTCTCCTGGGACACAGAGCTGGAGGAACACTAGTCACTGCTCTCACTGCCTCAAGGTAAGAATACCAATACATGAATCATAATATGAGTTTGTCACCCTGGAAGTAACATGTAATGTGTCATCAGTTAAAATTAGGTATAATAACGACTCGCGCGTATTTTACCACAAGACGAGACTGAACAGACGTTGTTCAAATATTGCGTCAGATATTTTAACGGGTCCTTAAAAAATGGTTGCAGAAATTATGTAAATTCCAAGACTCCAGTTAAACGTCACTCCTTATCCTATGTTTACATTAATCTTTTCTTCTCTGAAGAGAACCCCTGGGAACCCTCTTCGCACTGCATTGACCGTTTATACATATGACTTGCTTCACGATATTTGTCCTCGCTACCTACAAAAGCCAAAAGCGAGCTCGGACTTCTAAGCCGAGAGTTTAATTTCCATAGCCGTAATGTTTTTAAACTCTGATGTCTCCTGTTGATCATGCATAGTTTACTGATGAAGAGATAGGAGTGTAATTGTTTTTGAAATCATTTTTGTTTAGTTATTAGTTGTTTGGTGATGAAACATTCCTTCATCGCTTTCTCAACTTGTTCAGTGGTGTACCACATTTGTCAGAAATTCAATATATGCTGTCTCTTTATTATTTCATCAGATGAAGCATTATCGGCAACTTATATTTACTTCCTATTTGACCGTTATTGTATGGTTGCAAGGAGTCCGATCCTATTGGACTGCTGATAGGAATTTAGCTCCAAGCTTAACAGTTTAGTGCGCAACTGGCTGAATTTCATTCCTGCAATGATGCACAGATAATGAAGGTTAAGTGCTTCAGGAGGGTTGATTCCAGGAAAAAAAGTGAATTACCAAACACTCAAATTAATATTTTAGTCTGGCATCTTCTTCTTATTCTATGGCTCTCCGGTCCGTATTCGGTCCATGGCCTCCTCAATTCTCCTCTTCCATTCGGTCCTCCGTTAGGTCCGTCTGTCCGAGGCTTTGATCGAGGTTTCAAAACGTCTTCCTTTTGACGGCGCGAGGTTGTTAGCCTTGCGACCAACCCCCAACCTGGAGGACCAGGTTACCTGTCTTAGTCTGACCTCTCCCCCTCGACCAATCTGGCTAGGGAGGCCCTACAAGTAGCTCTTGAGGTCACTGAGGTACTCAAGCCCCACCACCACGACAAGGTCCAGGTACCATTAAGTAGGGAGTCTGGCACTTAACATGCTGTAATTATCATCATTTCAGGCAGGGGTACAATCACTTGTTAGAATTTGCAGTACTAATCTTGCTCCTCGTCTGTGGTTTTCTTCGGACTGTCGCTGTGTAAAATTTAAGATTATGCTTAATATACTAAAATGATCTAAGAAATGTAGGATTGAGTTTGCTTGACAAGGATAAACTATTTTTCTCCGCATTATTTGTAACTTGTTCCAAGTCTTACTCTGTCCGATGTACTGACATATATAAAATGGTCTGCAGAGAGTCCAAGGGACTGTTCAAAAATGCCTGGGTGTCCAGTGGTGCGAGCATACTCCCCGGTAAGGAGTTGATGGAATCTGAAAGGGACAATGCGCAGTTCGTCGAATCCCTAGAGTGCGGGGAAGACGTGGAGTGCCTACGTAACATAGACGCAGAAGAGCTTCTGGATGCTGTGCCTGAGCCCTGGAGACACCCACTGCAGGACCTGCCTCAGAGAGATGACGAAGGATCATTTGCCAAGCACCAGTGGCTTGTCCTGGATGGCAAGTTTCTTCAGGAGCATGTGTCTGATGCCTGGAAGTCAAACGGACTTCACGCAAATCTCGTCATGGGTAAGAATAGTGATTTACGAATACTGGTGTATAAGATGTACTGTGATTTCAGAAATTATATTCACCGTATTTACATCACAGATATTTGTGTAAAACCTCTGTGTGATATCTGCGGACATTTTGAGGGAAAATATGCCTTGAAGTTAAAATTGTTTCTGGCTTAAGCCTCCTACCCCTTGGTGGATAGAATAGCATGAAAAGGTCAGAAACATAGTTCAGATGTCTGTTGTAAAAAGAATTCATGCCCAGAGATATGCATGGTTAATCCACAAACCAGATTAATCCACACATGGATAATTAGGTGTTTAGTGTATTCAGAAAAGGACTGTTTAATAAACAGTTTAGCTCAGTTTGAGACGCGGCCTTTCTATAAAAGTATCTGCCAGCTTTTAGAACCTTATACATTTGTTCGGTTGGATAATGATGTTGTGTCTAAATGTGGAGCCACAGAAATTTTCTGTCGGTCCACAACGAAATCCAAAACTAGATTGCCTGTTGATGTGCCGCGGCGAAGAGCCCTGACCAGTCAAACTCTCAGCTACGGAATTCGCCAAACAAAAGAAATAGGCAGGATTTTAGGTTAAGAAATGTCGGATGGAAATTTCAGTATTCTCTTTGGGTCATGCATCTCGACCTTCTCTCTGCTCACCGTTCGGCCACCTGACGCGGCTTGTAACCCGAGAGTCTTTGACCAACTTCAGTCGCCGTGAAAGCTTCACTTTATAATCTTTCGTGTATTTACAGGCTCCACCGTCCATGCAGACATTCCTCCGAAACTGCGCTCACAGAATGAAAATTGGACAGGAGAGACTGTTGTCAATTATGTGAGGTCGAGTGTTGTGGGCACCAAGAACCTGACAGGCGAAGCACTGCAGAGGTATGGGGCCGACTGGCCAGGGTTAGTGGCCATGATCTCAGACATCCGAACAGTTTGTCCACTGCTCTACCTATCGCAGAGTCAGCAGGGCAAGGCCATCCCCTTCTATCTCGTAAACCACACGAGGGATAACCCCGGCATCGGCCCAGAGAAATTGGCTGACGTTTCAGTGGATGTGGAAGCAATTTTGGGCCTGTATGAGCCACAGACTCCATCACAGGAAAGGTATGATTTACAGAAGAAAATTATTTCATTTGTTAATCAGTTGAGGAACACTTCAAGCCTCGAACTTAAAATTAAACAAGGTCTAAGAAAAACTATTGACACCCGTTTCCTTCCAGATGCTTCGGTTCATATGGCGAGGCTAAAAGTAACTAAATTCATAAAGCCTGTAGCGATCCGTTTCTATGCACGATATCCATAAGTACGATAAATGTCAGATGCAGCCTCAAAGTTTGGTCTCACAGCCTCTTTCTTTCTTTTTTTGTTGTTCTTGTAACTTAATATAGAAAAGCGAAGCGACTTCATCCCGATCATCTGATTCAAGGATCTGAAGAGCGGATTCTTAGGATGAAGTTGCTTCATCTCAGCATTGTGTTTGGTCTCTAATTGAGGCTTAGGGATTTTGAAAATCTTATTGAAGGTTCTAGGCCTTCAAAACAGTCATTTTAAGAGATAATATTCCAAATCGTATTTTGATTAAGTAACTGGTGTGTTTTACAGAACAAAAACCCTTCTAAAGTATATTTTTTTTTAAATAAATATGTTTTTCTATAGCCAGATTCAAACATGGAAATTTTAAATCAGAATGCCATAAAACAATAAATTGTGGGAAAAATAAAAGAAATACCTGCCTGTCTCGCGCATCTACCCTTGACAATACGGAATGCGTAATGCAGCGATAATGCGAACAGTAATACTGATGATTACCTATCGCTCTTTGACGAAGAGTTGCCGGATTGCAAGTGCTTTACAGACGAGCGACAATTATGTGTTGTCTCTTGATTATTATGTTCTGCATATTTTGAGATCCATTTCTAGTTGGTGTGAGTTCCGCATGGAAGTTTTGAAACAGGCAGTTGAATAATATACTAGATCAAAATTTTAGTTAGTATTTGTGTGAATATCACTACTACTACGCCTTGGAACTACAGCCCCTTTGTAGGGCCTTGGCCTTTCCAAAAAGTTTTATCCTTTCTGATCTGTACTCCGCCGTCCTCTAACGCCCATCTTCCTGATATCCTCTTCCACATCACCCAGCCATCTTATCCTTGGTCTCCCAGTTTTTCTCCTTCCCTCTTAATTAGTCTGTTGGCTGGCATTCTCTGTCTTAATTTCTGTAACCAAGTCTGGTAACCTTTACGTATCATAAAGTTCTTTATGGTCCATATATTTTTCTCAAGATCTTCCTCTCCCAGATGTTGAGGGAAATTTCGTCAGCATTCATTAGTACCAAGGTCTCGGCTCCGTACATCACTGTAGGTCGAATCGCAGGTATATAAATTCATATTTTTGTCCTGTGAGATATCAGTGACGATCCAAGTTATTTAATTGCGTGTGAATACAACATAGTCGGCAAAAGAAAAAGTGATAGTGGAACCACGGTTCCGGAGAATTTGACGTAAATACGTCTATACGGAAAGGAAGTTTATATATTGGCTTTATTCTAAATATTTCCTTTATACATGCTTTACAATTGAGATAAGTTTGATTAAGACATTGCTTATTCAACTTGAATTAGTTACGCTTAAGATGGGTCTGTGGTAGCTGAATGTAATGTTTTATAGGTAACAACAATACCGAGTAAACAGATTACGTTTCCTAGGTAACAAAACAATGAAGTTACACTTTTTCGTTTCCCTTTTTTGTAACACTTTTTCATAACACATTTTTGCCAAATGACCCTTCCTTATAGACGTATTTATGTCAAAAAAACTGCAGATGCCAGGATTAAACCCATACATATGCGCTCTGTAATGTGGTGTGATAAGTAGAATTATTGATAAATACAATTGCTCAAATAAGGTTTTTTCGTAAGTACAGTGGAGAGAACAGCAACAGAATATTCAAGTTCCATTTGTAACAGAAGACCCCCCCCCCCCCCCAAAAAAAAAATAATAAGCTATTAGTTTCGATCAGTGACATTGTTTTATGATTTTCTTAACCCGTTTTCTTGCAGATATGTGAGGTCGATACAGACGCTGTTCTTCAATTTTGTGCGGTATGGAGAATTGATGGACTTGGAGTCAGTTGGCGGTAATCAGGTTTTTATGATTGACCAGGGTATTACGCCCTTCAAGGACACCTCCAACTGTGGTGTTTGGTTTGCTAATGACATTGTACCCAGACACGGGAGAATTGACTGAAGTGTTTGAAACGCAGTTGAAGAGAATGCGCTGCAGCTAACGGAAGGTACTGATGAAATATGTGTCAGCAAAGGGCCTACATGCAACAGTACGTAGTTGATCGGATAACCGTAGGGAACGATGACGCGAGCCCAGACTCTCTGGCAAATTAGCATATTTTAGATTTTGTAATGAAGGATTGCATCTTTGTTTACTAAGTTTTTTGTACTGAGTGTTTCAGTAGTGAATACCACCGTTCAAAGTACGGGATCAGCGTAGCAAACTAAGACGAAGGCTTTCAGTGGAAATGGGACGTAATGTTTAGCGTCGTATAAGAAGACAGTAATGGGATCGCATACTGTTAACGAGAGATGTCTGAAATGGCCCTCGTGTGCCTGAAGACATATGATCATATGATGGTGGTCCTTCCTGGCTCATGGGGTGTGTAACGCAAACACCAAAAGGCCCAATAGGTCAAAACTTTGGATGTTTAATTTAATATAATATCGAGGAGGATCGCGTTTATATCGGTTATGCCAACATCACCGAGATTTCACGGGGAGACCTTCCACCTCCTGTAGCTGAAGCCATAAGTAAGTATTTATGTACCACATCCACCGAACGTTCAAGTGATTTGTTTACATCTCGGCACTCGTAAAAATGTGTTTTATAAAAAAAAATTACTTTTGGAGTTGGGATTATGCAGTCCTACACAATACTACAGAGGGGCTATGTTTATAGGCTTACAGTTCGTTTAACTTTATGGTCAGTTTTCACGTTCAGAATTATTTTTGCTTTCCAAATCACAGAGCTTCCTAAGAGCAGTGTATTTTCGTAGAGAGAGACGTATTAACGTAATATAAATGTTTGGATTTCCGTCGGACAACTGTGTTGTTTGAAATTAAATTCAACTTGCCTTCTCACCAAACATTCGGCTTTCTTATATGACTGTTTCTAATTAGAACTATATCATGACGTGGTTATTTAAATATATTCTTCTTCTTCTATGGCTGTCCGGTCCATATTCGGTCCGCGGCCTCCTCGATTCTCATCTTCCAGGTTATTTAAATATAGTTGTTCAAATTATCAATTTCATATAAAACATTATCTCAATGCCACAAATAAATTTATATTTTGTTTAGAAACAGTGACAAACAAAATTGTACAAAAGAGTATGGAAAATATCTGTAACTTTTATAACGAACTTTCTAACCGAGCACCACTTTTTTTATAAATGATAGCATGTGTGGAGTAAACAGTCAGATCTTACATAGATGAATCTTATCTAAATACTCTTATAGTAATTAAAATAATGTGTTAAATGTCCATCAGCTCCAGAAATCAATAACAGAAATAATTCCAGCGAATAGTTAAATGTTGGTAACCATCAGTGTGAAAGAGATAAGCATAGAAGCTTCTCGGGCTACCGGCCGTGTCAGCATTTCGAGAACCATCTTCGTCATTGTCCTCAGACGCTGAAGTTCGGTACCGAGGACGAAGATGGTTCTAGAAACGTTGGGTGTTTCTTCCAACAACCTGACACGGCTGGTAGCCCAAGAAGAATTTAGTATTGTTTAAGATATTTGCCATAACCTATTTTTATTCATTACGGACCAAATCTTATAAAATTACGCTCATTGAGTTTTGTTTTGTAACAAATTAAGGAAACATTTTATAGAATCAGGGGATCAGGAGTAAATTTTACCTTGATCGTATGGGAACGGAATTTAAAGACCTTGTACTGCAGGACTGCCGTCCAAACTTGAAGTCGCAACACACATCCAATGTGACTGCACATACGCCACGATGCACGGCTGATAAAGGTTAAGGTTAATGGGGATATAGCACTGAAGTACAAGTATTTCAATATTTTAGTCCAGAAGCACTGTTAAACGTGTGTCAGTAGCATACGGCAGTGTGGTCACACTTAGTAAGTACGTTTGTTAACTTGTTAGTTAACTGGTAGATAAACAGGCTGAAAAAATGCTTTATGGTGGTACTACTGACCACAAAAGATGTGAGACAAAGGCAGATTTCGTTAGTAATAGATTTTATACAATTCTACAAGAAAAAGGAAAGTCTGATCTCTGATATTGGTTACTTGGATAATATTTATATTTATTTTATCTTGCTGTTTTTGTAGTGAAAATTAGTGATGATCACATATGATCCGTGGGCTGATTTTACAAGGATAAAGCTATATTTATAAATAATTAAAATAATTTAGGTTTTGTTTATTACAATTTTTGAAATTAAGCAATTTGGTATTCTGAAGCTTATAGCAAATAAACAGTGCCAAATATCTCATTACCGTTCTTGTGCCCATAAAATTATAAATGTGATAATAGTAAGCATTATCATATTATTCCCTTACAGAAACATAGATTTGTATTCTGGTAAGTAAAGATACCAGGTTTTAGTGGTTAGCATTCTGGGAGGTCCTGAACTTGATTTGGCTGTCCCGACAGGTATATTTCTTCCACAACCTTCCCAATTCATAATTCCACACTGAAGCTCTGTAATCCAATACCCCATGCATTTGGAAAGGCATTGTTAAATAAACCCTCAAGAATTTTACCATTTAGCTTGAGGCCTGGATTTGGCTGTGGGGCTTCAGAAAAATGTTGCTCGCAGATGGTTTTAAAATGTTTGGTTTTATGACAAAGAAAAGTAATGGTTGCATAAACAATAAAATGTCACATTCTGATAAAGATTTGGTAACCTGAACTTACAGATAAATTTATTTTTTTGTCAAAATTTGGAGTTTGGTACTGCACATATTTAAATTTCATTACAAGCAAGTGATACCTAAATTGACGCTTTTCAGTGCTGAATTTAGTTTAAAGAAATCTATTAGAATATTTCATCATATCATATATATATTTTTATATTAAAAAAGGTATGATTGCCAACAGATGGCGAGGTATAATACATTCTTTCACTGACAGGTATATTCCGCGCAGTAGTTTTTGGCCGGTGGAATTTTCAAGGGGAACGCTAGGAGCGAGTCTCTTGTGCGATAGTATAATGCTGACTGCACCGAGGAGCTTATCGGACTGAACGCCCAAACAAAAGAAATACGTTGACCGTGCCACCTCAGGTACACAGAGTAGGCCCGTCCGCCAGCTACACCGGCCAAAAATCACTGCGCCGACTATAAGATCTCACAGGGTTTAGAGTTTTCAAGTGAGGTATCGGATGTCTAGCATGTAAAGGTTTAAATTATATTTTGTTTTAATGGTTGTTAACTGAATCTATGTCAGCCAGGTTTCTTTCATTTAAATTTAAAAGATGCTCTGCTTGTCGATAGGTTTCTTTGCCCTGTTTTAATCTTATAATTTCTGTCGCATTGAAAGATGGAACTAACCTCTTGTCAGATTTGAGGTTTTCACAGCGGTGATTGTGAAGATTTCTGTCTTCTGGGTTGTTGAGTCGGGTAGATGAATCGCCCTGATGACGGAGGCAGTATGACCTCTGAAACGTCGGTGGACATCGACCAGACTACACGGCGCAACAACCCAGAAGACGGAAAGCTTCAACCTCGTGTCCATTTCTCTAACACATTCAAGTAGCTGAAATTTGCAGTGTAATATGAAATCACTGGATTATGATTAACGTTTGGCGTAATGAGAATACTAACCCGTAACTGAATCGAATCAATGTACCTGGTGCATGGTGGTCCCGCGTTACAAGACCTCAAGAACTGATTGAATACAAATGTGAACAGTATCTTCCGTTCTGCTCGAGAGCGTGCGTAAGTCCGTAAATATTATCGAGAGGAACTGTAAATGTTCTGTTGGATATAAAATATATGTGTGTGTGTCTTGAGTGCTTTATATTTGGAAATATGTAACTTGTAATATGTGATTTTTATGTGTTTATGAGAGCTGTCATTTTTAAAATATTTTTGGAATACCTTTGGTTAGAATTGATATACAGATATTTTGTGAACAGTGATGAATTAACTGACGTTTGTTTGCCAAAAAAAAAATATTGGATCAAAGTAGTAATTTGCTGGTGTTTATACCAGATTTTATATGAAAATTTTAACAAGGGTAAATTATTAGCTCATTATAATTCTGCATTTTGTATATAAAGTATATCGTCGATTTCATATGATTCTCAGAATAAATAGTGATTATTTACTTAAACAGCATTAACTGATTGATCTTTGTAAGGCTTTTGGGTTGTCTTTTATTTGTGAAATGGGCTGAATTCTTAAATATTAGATTGCCTTCAGCTTCAAAGACTTACGAGACACACGTTTAAGAATGGTTTGAGAGAAAACGTTAATATCGGACATTGGATTTTTCAATTCTGAATCCTTCCTTTTAAATTTGAACCTTGACGGCTCTTAAATAAAAGTGAAAAACTCCTCTAAGTCTCAGTTACACAGTTTCGTATTTCTGGAACTTAACTCAGTGGTTAAAAATAGGAAATAACTCGACCAGTGATTCAGACTAGCTCTTTTTATCAGACTCAACAGAGTAGGTGTCCTGCCCCATACACCCGAAGACGAAAACGTACCCTTTTTTCGAAATATCGTGTGCATTTTAACCTTGGACGATGGACAAACTTGAAAAACCCAGTAACTCTGTATCATACCATCGTCAGAATCCAACAGTCTGGTAGAATTTTAATAATATTTTAGAGGTTCGTGCTACATCCATCATCAGAATGATTACCCTAATGATGGAGGCAGCAGGTAATCTCTGAGAAGTCATAAACGTTTGCCACAATACACAGCTCAGAAGACAGCCATCTTTATTTGTATAAAATATTAAGTTACACAGTTTGAAAGCTCAGTCAACACTGTTCACAAATAGACAACTTCCAAAATTAAAACGTAGAAAGACTTTAGAAATCTGGACCAAGACATCTTGTCCTGACAATTTTTGTACAGCTGTTGATATAATGGCTTATTTATGTTGTTAACGTAGCATTGTATTTGTAACGCAAAAAATATGTTGAATTAGACTAAAGCGTTAACCAAGTTAACGCGTGCTTCACATATCGACGCACAAATGACGGGAGAGAATGTCGTATTTTCAAGACTTGTGCTAAAGGGAGTTTGTTAATCGCTAATTGTGTATATAGAAAATTGTGTGATGTATTGAAATTGGAAAGCACTGAGATGCGTAAACTATGAAAAGTGAATGATTAAGCAAGACTGGAAAGAATTAATTGTGTCGCCTTCCTCTTTCGGAGTCTCGTCTGGGACTTCCTCCACTGTTTCAGAAAACTGAAAAAGAAATGTATATTTCAGAATCACAATTCCGTAGGTATCTAATATCTTACATTTCAGATTCAGGGAATTAAAACAAAGAAAGGTTAATTAACGTAAAAAGCAGAGGATATCAAATGAATTGTCAGTTCTTTAATCTCATATTTAATTTTTCGTAGAATTACGTAGTTCAGTTAGCAATAAATTAATTCTCTGTGCAGATTTTGCTGTCTGGTTCTTCAGTCCAAAGGAAAACAAAAATTCCAATCTTGATTTTTCAATACCAGTTTTGTATTCAAAATGATTTCACTTTTATTTGTGAAAAACGCTACGTCACACAACATGACTCACATTACGTAAGTTTTTCAATTATGATGGCGTCATTTTTATAGTCTTTTTAGTTACAGTACCATTCATTTAAGAGGGAACTTAAGTCATTTGAGAGCTACCTAACCCTTCAATGCCCTTTATAGGCTTATAGTATGTCCGTCGGAAAAAATTTTGATTGGCACAAAACAATCTCGATCTGTGGAAAGTGAAGTTAGCGATCAAATTTACAATATAAATAAATAAGTTACAATGTTTTTTTTTAAATAAAGTTATTTATTAATTTTTATTGTTTTCAACTTAGTATGAAAAGTGTTTAAGTTAAGATGTGCCCTTCACTGATGTTGGTGATTAATTACATGTACAATCATTTATAGCTCCTCCGACTTGTTTTAAACATTAACGTTCAGGTTGATGCATTAATTTGAAATTTAAAAATATACGGGATTTTTCTTAGTGTTTTTTAAAGAAAACTATGCACTACAAAGATGCTGACGACTTCGAGGAAATTCAATTGTACAGCGCAAAAAACTGTATCATATCTTACCGTTCTGCTTATCGTTCACATCGCTATAAAACCAAAAAAAAGATACTAAAACGTCTGTACTCCGATTAACTACTTACTCCACACCAGAAATGGTAAAATAACAAACGACTGGTCTAATTGAGGTTCAATTTGTGGAGTGACTGTGAAATGTCCGTATAAATGTTACATTTAATTACGGCTATAAAGAGAGAAGCTGAATTTAAAATATACCTATTTGATATCTATATTGAGAATTTTGAGACTAGGACAGAATTATGTATTATATGTCCTAATCTTATTAGTGTGTAATTTATATCACTGAACATAATTATTTAATCTTTTGATAAACGTATTGTAAAATTGCTTCAAAATAATTTTGTATGTTCATACTGTAATGTGTAGTCGATACTTAGCTAAAATTTGACTGATTTCTTTTAAAAGTTTTTTAAAAGGCGGGTTTTTGTATGAGTGGATCACATAAAAATGTACAGCTTTAGAATATATCTAATATTTATATAAATGGGTTAAATAAGTTTAAATTTACATGTGATTATCTAAGATTCTTTAGGAATTGGGAGTCAATTTTGTCTGTTGTGTAGTCGAGATGTCTTCATTATATTCGCGTGCATTTTCTGTTCTAAATTATAATTTTGAGCATTGACCATAAATTTCATTATATTATATATATATATATATATATATATAGGTACGTCGCCGGTTCTGAAGCTATGCCTAACTATGAAGACGCTCCACGCCTCTGATGAAGCATCTCCCAAAGTAGCAGTAGCGATCCCCCCAGGGGAACGTAAAACTTTCTTTTGCGAGGGGGGGCAAATGATAAATTTATAACCCAAAAATACTGCTGTGAAGAAGAAACAAGAAAACTACTAACATACAGTTTAACAGAAAAGTGCTTCACATTATTAAATAGAATTATATTATTAAACATAACAATACAATTAATTATTTGGTTTTCCGTCAAATTTACAATGTATTTAAAATAAGATAATTAAAATAATTAAAATATCATTCTGTGTTCCATATCGAATAATCTATTTACAATTGGAACAGTTACAACATGTTTCGGTTTTATTAAACCATCATCAGGTGTAAAATTATATTAAATTTAAAACTCAATTACAATTTTTTACAATTTTTCGTAGTGTAGTTTTGGAGGTCGTGTCCAGATATTTTCATATAATGGATCAACTTTATTGTTTGAAGTGATGCTGTGTTGTCTACTATTTCATCTCTGACCGATGTAAACATCAAAAGCATCACTTCAAACAATAAAGTTGATCCATTATATAGAAATATCTGGACACGACCTCCAAAAAACTACACTACGAAAAATTGTAAAAAATTGTAATTGAGTTTTAAATTTAATATAATTTTACACCTGATGATGGTTTAATAAAACCGAAACATGTTGTAACTGTTCCAATTGTAAATCGATTATTCGATATGGAACACAGAATGATATTTTAATTATTTTAATTATCTTATTTTAAATACATTGTGATTTTGACGGAATAACCAAATAATTTAATTTTAATTATTTATCGTATCAAAAATTATGCTACTGATTCCAATTATTGTAGTTGTAATTGACTGTTACAAACAGAAAATAACTTCTGAAATAAAATGTGCGTTTTTTAAACATTGTAGAAAAGAAATTGTAAATAAATTTAGAAACCCAACGAATATGGTAAGTGTAAAGTTTCTAGATACCTAGAACTCAGTTTATTAGTGTTTATGAAACATTTCTTTAATTACGAAAATTAATTTCAAACCAAGAAAAACTAATACTGTTTTGAAAAATTAATTTAAAAACTATATCGTGTTTTAAATACCAATATTTATGGATTTTATTTTTGTATGACAATTTTGTAATCAGGTCTCTCATTCTACAGAATCTTAGATAATCTTAATTTAAACCTGTCTTTTGCAGTATGATTGTACAAAACATAATTCAGGAATTAAATGTTACGCTGATAATATTCGAGAGAGTATATTTATAAACTACGTTTGCAAACGCCTCTTTCTAGGGAGGATATCAGAACAGTTGAACAAACTGTTGATCTTAATGTGTCTTATCAGCTCTCAGTGTAGAAACATAACTCGTTCTTTATTTCTCATGCTGTAACTGTTGTAAAATGTAGTAACACGAAACTGTACCAAATGTGATCTCAGAAATATACTCTGCACAAATTATCATACTTCATTTTGTAAACAGCTGATGAGAGCGAAGTTTTGTGCCATGGGGGCACGGACTTCAAGTCTCGTCAAATCTTATCCACTGCGATGGTTGGGAGGGAGTAGATGGTCATATTTCCCCAGGTCAATAGCCCCTATACCCACTGAATCGGAATGTAGGTGACTCATACAGAATATGTAATTCATATTCTGTGCGCCATAATTAGAATTTGAAAAGTAATACGTATTAATTATAACTAATAATTACATCTTGTACTATCAAACTTTTAATTAAAACTAATATTCACAGGGTTTTTTCTGTTTCATTTACGAAGTGGGCACGGAATATGTGCATCTAGGGCTGACCTTCAGTCTGTGCACGTGATGGAACTACAGAGCCCTGGACAAATTTTTATAAAATTTTGTATGGACATTATGTCATTGGAGGCCACCGTAAAATTTCACTTACTAATTTACTGTTTTTTGGTAATACCAAAATGGCATATGGAACTTGTGAGTTAAGAATTTTATAGTCAACTTAACTCGCGAACAACATCTTTCCATTTAACCTCTCTTACGATTAAATATTCTTCTTAGCACTTTGATCTCAAACAGCCTCAATCTGTGTTCTTCCCTTAATGCAAGAGACCAAGTTCCACATTTATACAAAAGATGGGTAATATTATATTTTATTTTATTTAGTGTTTTGTCTGACGACAGGTCCATATGAACAGGATCCTTCCATCCTTTTCTCGGACTGGGACCTGTTCATATACGTTCTTGGCAGATGATCCAGGAGTGGTTTGCCATTGCCTTCTTCTGTGTGTGAATGGAGTAATTGTTGGGATGCCACGGAGGAAAACTCCGTGTTGCCTAGACCACGGCCTTGCCCAACACAAGTTATAAATTCGGGCACCGCCGGGAATCGAACCCGAGACCCCAGGATTACAAGGCCAACGTTCTATCCGCTGGCTATTAAACTATCCACTTTGGTGGAACCATGCTTCATCACTACAGAACACTTTTGTATAAAATGTCTAAACCCCCTCCTCGAAAGAAATATATAAACCATGTCAGTACTCAAGTCGTTTTTCCTTGTCAAGTTTTAAAATCTTTATAGGCCTATGTACACTTTCGCAGATTAATCCAAAATGGAAAGAAATTTTTCTCAATGATTTTAGGCGAGGTGTGCGAAAGTTTTATATCTTCCAAACTTTCGACATTTAACACCGAAGGTCGACCGGAACGATTTGTCCTATAATCTCCCTGTGTCACGGAAACTGTTCACCAGGCGATATACTATCGATTTGTTAGGCTCGCTAGAATCTCGAAATGTGTCCCTAAACTAATTCTGTCAAACTAATGAAGAACGAGACGCCAGGCAGTGTTCGACGATTATAAAGAATTAAAATTAACAACATATATTTTAATATGGGCTGGGCGACTTCTAGATCATCTGTATAACAAAACTATTTTACTTTCTTTAAACAAACTAACTTTCTGGTAGCGGAACTGTAGGTCCAACTTCGACAACAGCAAAGCCCGTCACCGGACACGATCCTGATCCAACTTCATCCATTTACCATCCTCACAGCCCACCTCTCTAAGATCCATCTTGATATTACCCTCCCGTCTCCTTCTTGGTCTTCCCAGTGGTCGTTTTCCAGAAGGATTTCACACCAAAACTCTGGACTCACCGCTTGCCTCCCCCATGCGTGCTGCATATCCAGCCCATCGGAGCCTATCCTTATTATGCTAGGTGACTCGTACAAATTACGTAGCTCCTCGTTATGTGATATTCTTAATTCCCCACTTATTACACCCCTCCTAGGTCAAAATATCTTCCTGAGCAACTTGTTTTTAAATAATTGTAATCTAAGAGGCCGTGTTTCACATCCAGACAAGACAACAGGCAAAATTATTGTTTAATATATCCTGACTTTTAGTGTTTTGGATAGCAAACGAAACGATTACTTTTTGAATTGAATAAAAACAATGATTCTACTCTTAATTTCGTAACGGACCTCATTTCTGTTTGTTATTGTTGTTCCCAGACACTTAAATTTTAAAACATTTTCAAATGACGTGTTAATTATAATTATGTTCTATCATTGTTGCTGTTATAGCTATCATTAAAATGCATTGTTATGTTAGTATTGTAATCTTGGGGGGTCTCGAATTCGATTCCCGGCGGTGCCCGAATTTATAACTTGTGTTGGGCAAGGCCGTGGTCTAGGCAACACGGAGTTTTCCTCCGTGGCATCCCAACAATTACTCCATGCACACACAGAAGAAGGCAATGGCAAACCACTGCTGGATCATCTGCCAAGAACGTATATGAACAGATCCCAGTCCGAGAAAAGGATGGAAGGATCCTGGTCATATGGACCTGTCGTCAGACAGAACACAAAATAA
>NW_019059799.1:580639-596194 GCF_000696155.1 Zootermopsis nevadensis
ATGCTTCCAGGCTTGGCAGCGGCGCTGGGATCGTTGTGTTCACTCCCAGGGGAAATAATTCGAGGGTGATGGATGAATTTAATACCTGAGATAAGTGTACGGGTTTTTATACGCGCAGTCTGGAAACTTTCCGATCGCACCTCGTATATCGTACAGACACCTAATTTTAAGACTTTACTCCCTTGGACAAATAAAATAATTAGTAAATGCGAGGATCTTAGATGGATTATCTGATTAGTGGCTAGGTGGACGGACGGAAGTTTGCATGGATAAACAGAAATGAGTGTACCTCGGGCAAGAAAATAAACTCCCTTACGACCAACGTCAAATTACTTAAATTGGAAGCGACTGAGTGGCTTGAAACACCTCCATGCTGTTTCTATGAATATGCGAGTGGTTATATTTTTAGTGGAATTGAAGTTTGAAAAAGACGTAGGAAAATATTCCGCTCACGGTAGACGTCGGTACAATTACATATTCTTTATCAGATGATTACTTTATTATGAGTAAGGAAAGGAACTGAGATTTTATTTGAAAGATGATGACGTCGAACAAACCGTGTATATAACGCAGAGAGTGTCAGCTTTGTCGAGCAGAATTCTGAAGGATTCTCACGCAGAAACATCCAGGGTAAGTTTCATTTACGTTCAGAATTTTTAGCATAATCAGAGGAAAATATTTCTACTTTTAACTTTAAATTTTTAAATTTATGAAAACATTAAAATTTAAACATTTGTAATATTGTAAATTTTTCGCATTAACCAAATGTAAAGGCATTTAGGATGCCGCTGATTGTGGTCTCATGAGGGCTGAAACGCGTGTGTCTATATAATATAACTACTGTTTCCGTCATCAAATTGCATGTTTTAAGGTCACAGTGAAATCGTATAACATTGTAGTACGAACATCCGAGCCTAAGTGATTGAAGACAGCTCAGAACTTCACAGCTATAGCTCACGCCCTTATCAGATCACGTTCAGAAATAATCTTAGCCGTTTTACGCTACGTTACGAATGCAGTCGAAGGCGTCACTTATTAAATTGGGAACAAATTCAACCTTGCCATGATAAAGAGCACAAGTCCACAAATTTCGACAAAAATAAGATTGCTACTTTACAGTCTAAAATTTTTCATTACCTATAATTTAGCAATATCATCACTCCAGCCTTACGCTCATGTGTAAATTTCGTAATTATATTAATAACAATTTTTGAAAGAACCAATATATATTATGCATTAAAACTTACGGAAAATTTATTCTTTTTTTTATAAACATTCAGGATCTAAACCTTAACCCTGTCATCAGCGAATTACGCACAGTCTCCTCGAAAAGTTGGTTCTGATTTAAGTCGTCTTTACAAAGTTTTATCTGGATAAATTGATTTTAAATCTCATTAGTGATACCTACGTAAAAGAAACGCGTGACTGGGTTTGTGAAATTCACTGAAGCCGAAGCTCGTCTAAATATTATTTAATAAATCAGCCCGTACCGCGAAGAAAACACAACGCTTCACCATTACTACGATCAACTGGTTGATGCTGTTTAAGGAAATAATCCCTTTTTACACTGAAAACAATCCGAAACCTATACAAACAAAACGCAGATTTATTAACTGTGTGAAGCAGGTGGTACATATAGTTACCACTGGGTCTTAAAGGGTTAATGTCTCTCTTAATATTTTGCTATGTCTAAGGACCTTGCGTAGTTTTCCTTTTGTAATGATTGACCGTCTGTAAAATTTAAAGAACAGATCCATGTAGCAATATGACTGACGAATGAATTTCTGTTTAACCCTTTGAAGACGAAGCTCGTCTAAATATTATTTAATAAATCAGCCCGTACCGCGAAGAAAACACAACGCTTCACCATTACTACGATCAACTGGTTGACGCTGTTTAAGGAAATAATCCCTTTTTACACTGAAAACAATCCGAAACCTATACATACAAACGCAGATTTATTAACTGTGTGAAGCAGGTGGTACATATAGTTACCACTGGGTCTTAAAGGGTTAAAATTAAGATATTTTTCCGTGATTTTAATTTTTGCACACAATAAACACGTGAACACACAAAAGCCATGCTTCTAGTCATTACTCTGTGAATCCTTCATCAGACATGTGGGAAAATGGCCTCTTTCGACACCCAAGTTTCGACAGAATTACAAAAATTAAACGGACCTTAAAAACAGTTCGTTTTATTGTGGATTAGATTAAACTGGCTAAGAATAGGGCTCACTGGTGGTGTATCCTGTGAACATGGTAATTGAGCTCTGGATTCTACAAAATGGGGATATGTAATTTCTTAACAAGCTGAGCGACTGTCAGCTTCTGAAGGCCGTCTAAGTCTTGTGGTCGGTATCGACATTCGCGATTTTAATATCACGTTAATGACTCGTTAACTGATTGGATATTTAAGTATACTTTCTAATCTTCTTACGCTTTGTAGTGTGAAATTGCTGAAAAATTGTGTTGGATTTATGAATTTTAAGGATGTTGAAAGAAGCAGATATGCCCAATTTTAAGTTAGTATCCAAAAAAAATTTAACTCGAGTTTATTAGACGTAAATTACGCTATATTCTTGGTGTCATTTATTCTTGTCTGGGGAGGCAAGTTTCTCCGATTTAGGTAGATCTTTGTTTCAGATGAGGACCATCTTGTTACGTTTGACGGTCATCGGAATGATTTGCTCGTGGGCATTACCCGACAGTCAGTTGGGTGTGCGGAAGAGAGAGACGGCGTACAGATACTGTGGTCCAAACCTCGCCAACATCTTGAGGCTAATTTGCAATGGCTCTTACCACACCGACGAGGACTGGAAAAGAAACGGTGGCTCCATCCAAAAGAAGCAAGAACACGGTACAGCAAATCTTATGACAATCTTCGAGTCTCTCCAAGAATCTCATTACTTGGTCTGCTGTTTAATTAATATCCAACTAACTAACTAGATGGCTTACCGAACCCGAAGGTTCATCACCGAATTAACCAAAGCCCTCCGCCGGACCCTGTCCTGGGCCAACAAAATCCAGTCTCCTTCAACTCCTATCTCCCATAGATCCCGCCTGAGATTATCCTCCCATCTACGTCTAGGTCTCCCCAGAGGTCTCTTCCCCTCAGGCTTCCCAACCAATACCCGGTGCACACCTCTTGTCCCATCCATGCGCGCTACATGCCCAGCCCATCTCAGTCTTCTCGACTTAATCACCCTGACAATATTGGGGGTTTAATTAATATCCATCATGTTTAATTTCAGATAAGGAACTCGATTTTTGGACTCCTCCAGAAGCCGCAATGGAACAGTTCCCGTTCAGAACCTGGTGGATGGCAAACCAGTTCTCGAACAGAGTCTTCCGCCGCCAGAGAAGAGACGCTGGAATTGTCGAGGAATGTTGTGTGTTCAAAGGCTGCACGATCAGCGAACTGTCCGAGTATTGCGCTGAAAGTTAGACGGCGACATAGCCAGCAATTTTGACAATCGCTGCGGTTTGTGACCAGGTCTAATCGGAAAGAACCAAAGCTGGTGTTATGACGCATTTGTAATTAAATAAGCTTATATCATACGTTTTCTTATATTCTATCCACAATTAACTGAACATTAAATATATCCTGTTATCGTTAGTTTCATTGCAAAAACATCGGTAATTAAATTAATGCCTTCATCGCATTGCTCTACTCCTTTAGTGCCAAACAATTTTACATTTATGAGTTGCTATTAAACAATTATTCTTTATTCTTCGTTTCCTTTTCGCTTTCTGAAGTAAAACGTAACAATTTTAACCCGAATTTCGCATCTCATGTTCCTTAATTTGATACTGGCTAAGATTACTACAATAATAATTATTACGTAATTTTTGTCAACTATTAATATATGATCTTAGGATGAGAAACGAAGCTCATACCAAGACAAAACAATACGAATAAGAAGGACCGATTTCTCCTCGACCTACGCTCTGTCGAGACCCTAGCTTTGAGACTCCCAATTAACCCCTTCTCATTCCTCATCAATGATTGGCCCAATTCCTCAGTTTTCCTTCTTCATCAAAAAAAATTAATAAATAAAGATGTCCCACTATACGCCACTTTCCAGCATCGCCGAACTCATGCGCCTACTAGCGCCCAAATCGACTGACCGAGAGCTTCGACTCAAAGAAAAACTTGTGTGGGGAACCACTTGTTCCGGCAAATCGGGAGGCACTTGTGGCCGAACGAGGGCTGTCAGAGGTCACCAGAGATCAACCGAGGGGGGCTGATGGTCAGTTCGCCAGCCGAGGTTGTCCCTAAAAACGAGTACAATGAACGTAATATAAACGTGTCTCTGATATCTGCCATTGCATGACAATAATTCCAAATCTAGTATTATATGCGATATGTATTGTATTCAACTATTAATTTTTACACAATATTTCACATACATTTCGTTCTAGAAAGCAACTTCTGTAATTTCAAATTTCATCACTAATTCTCTGGAATTATTTACGTTCTAGATGATTCAGTATTTTCATAAGAATTTGCGTAGTTTCATCAAATTTTGCCTCGAATTTCTTCTCCAGATTTCCTTGGCGAGAACGCAATGCTGACAATTCGTCCGCCATGTCGCTCCACACATTCTGAGCATCGCGAGATTTTCGTTTCTTGCTGATGATAAGTAACGCAGAATGAACAACAGCGGTGTCTAATGGCTTTGGCCTGTCTGGATGTATCACTAACGCCTTGTCCGTCACTTTCTCAGGTGCCAAGAATTCCGGGAGTTTATGAAGTAATTCTTCGATTTTGGAAATCAATCTGACTCTAGCTACAATACTCAGTGTTTCCGCGTCCTTTCTGATAACTTCCGTGTCGTTTACAGCCAGACCGTTTAGTAGATTCAGTAAGACAGTCGCCACTAGGAAAACGAACAGCAAAAATATCACGTGACTAGTAAACGGCAAGATTTGAAAACTCAGATTTGAAGCTTCGAGTTCACCTGTGAACATGACAACTGTTTTCAATATCGCGAGAAGTGGATTAGAGAACATGTCTCCGTCATCCGATCCTGAGTTTCCTTTGAAGAGAACGTAAAAGCTGAGGGCGAATGCTATCAGCAGGAGAACGTAGCTCATCATAAACCTCAAAAACGTCCGACTGACTGTTTTGAGCATCTCCAGTTGGATTGACAACAGTGGGAGTTGCCCTGACAGAAGTACCAGCTCCAACCATGCCAACAGGATGGCGACGGCAGAGAAGTGTAGGTTGACCTCCACGTTCTGTACCACACCGGAACACGATATCAGCGTGGAAGTGACCAGTAGTAGTTCCAGCCAGTTTTCCATTGACAATATGTACACACTACCATATATAATGAGCTGGAACACCTCTCTCGCAGTCAGCAAACCCAACAAGATCATAATAGGATACCACAAGTACTGAGGATTGTTATCACCCATCGCGTATCTCAGAATTCTTCTATATGTTAAATCAGATGAGAAGTTTAAAATGGGAGCATAACTGGTTGTGTTGGCAACACCTTCGTCGATTAATGTGTCGTATGATTCGGAAAACAAGATGTACGCGCTCAAGAAAAGCACAAATGTAACATAGAAGGCCACGTCTATAAAGAAAACCAGTCTGACTTGTCTCCATTTTAAACTCACGAAACTAGTTATAACCGGGTGTCGCAGTAGGTCTCTAAGACGTGAGCTTTCCGCCAGGTAAGGCACCATTTTTGCAAGAAAGTCGTATCTGAACGTCAATGTGCAGTTGTTAATCGTCAGCGAATCGCTGTTACTTTGCAAACATTCGTCCAAAATTTCCTCCAGAAATGAGGCACTGACTGTTGACAGGATTGAACTGCCATATTTAGATGCCATGACGTCAGCGCCGTAAGTCAGGAACAGGATTACCCTATCCCGAAACTCCCGTTCGACAGCGAAGCGTAGAGCAGTGTTCCCGGACCCATCTAGATCGTCGATATTCACTTTGCGATCGGATTCTGGACCCAGAAGAATCTCTAAGCATCTCTCCAGCCTCTCCCTGTCTCCTGGTTTACAGCCACTGATCCGAGCCAGCCAATGAAGGATTGTCCGGTCATCACCATCTCTCAGGCTTGAATCTATGTTCTTCTGTTTCAGTAATATCTCCAGGACGTTCAGATTTCCACTCCGAGCAGTCGCAATTAGCAGGGGCACATTGGTTATAGGATGCTTCAAATTTGGATCTGCGTTATTTTGTAGAAGCAATATGACAAACTGTTCACGTTTCTTCATCTGGCAAGCGATTTCTAAGAGACTAGAATGATAAGGTTCATCGTACCAAGGGTTAGGATTAGATGAATCGAGATTCTCGCTGAAGATGCTGTATTTCTCGTATTGTAGAGCAGCGAGCAATTTTTTATTCTTGTCAGGTGAATCCAGACTCTCTCGTTGAGGTGACGGAAGAATTGACTGTAATTCTGGAAATCTCTTGATTATAATCTCCCTCACAGTAGATTCGCTGTCTCCTGGGAAGTAATCAAGATGAAATCGAAAGGCTGATGGATGCTTCAACATCTGCTCGACGCATGTCTTACCAAAGAGGTCTACAGCACGTCCGATTGCAGTATATCCTTTCCTGTTTGGGATGTTTAGCTCCGTAAGAGTATTCCTCATCAAAATATCAATGCACTGGTAGAATCTGCGATCTCTGTCGTCCTTTCGACAAGCGGACGTGACAGCGTGGTACAAAGCTGTGTTTCCTTTGCTGTCAGTTACGTTAACTTTAGTTCTAGAGTCGGCGAGCAACGCGGACAGTAGTTTAAAGTTACCTGAGGTCGCTGCCCAAAATATCGGCCTCCAGTCACCCCACCTTATTGAGTCGCCATTAGGATCACCGCCGGCTTCTAATTTTTCCTTGTATTCTTCAATTTCCTCGTCGGTTACAGGTTTCATCAGACTGTCGGTGAGAGAACGTACCGTGCGAAGCCTGGATGGTTGATTCCGAAACCTCACTAGTTTCTCCAAAGGATTCCTTTTCTGGTACTCACCGGAAGAAGTCCTCTCTGCCACTTCCTTAACTTCCATGGCACTTACTGTACGCTTCTGTAAAAAGTACACGCGAACGCAGATTATTTAACGATAGTTCATTGACCACCGATTTAAACCAATTTCAAAGGTAATATTGTATAAATATATGTAAATATCGACACGTAATGAAACCCATAAACGCGTAAGATGATTAAAACTTACTTTATCACAGCGTCCAAAAACGGTACTTGAATTGACTGGATGTTGAACTTTAAACCTCATGATATTAATTTATTTCTCAAACACAAATACCGATCTATAAGAATCAGGGGAGACTTGAATGCACTATAACTGCATAAGACACGTAGTCTGAAACAAATTCCTACGAATAATGGAGATGGAGCAAACGAGGAAAAGAGAAAATTACACAGTGACAACCTTTACTCTTTGTGTCCTTCATTTAATATTATTCCAATTATCAATAAGAGTCAATTGAATAAAAATTTTCTTGGATATTATCCATCGTCTAGTAAATATAAAACGTAAAACGACGTTTCGGAGATGAGACTCTATCTCCTTCTTCAGGTTCCTACACAGTTGGGCCCACTAGATAGGAACCTGAAGACGGAGATAGAGTCCCATCTCCGAAACGTCGTTTTACGTATTATATTTACTAGACGATGGATAATATCCAAGAAAATTTTTATTCAATTGACTCTTCACCATCGTCAAGAAGTTTTAGATTTGATATACCAATAAGAGATTTTATACAGCAACCATTCATCAAAATGGCCGCTGTTACTTACACACAAAATGGCTACGCTCATATATTTTTCCCTTGGCAAAAACTATGTGTTCAGTTCATCATAACTTTTGTTAATTAATTTGCTAATAACAAATTAGAAGTACAAATTACGACGTTTCTGCAGGTAGCGAAATATTAATTGTTATTTCCTTATAGTTCGTGTATGTTTATTAATACAGTACTCTGTCATACCGATACATAATTCTCATATTTATAATAACATTTCTTTAAACTCCATTTATCATTTTTACTTGAGATATTGAAAAATACTTCAACTGCTCTTTAGTTACCAACTTTCACGTTATTTACAGTCTATTGTCCAGTAATAATTCTAATATTTAACCAGGAATCAACCAACATTTTACTTGCAAACTGCTTTCGTTCGTACTTACATTTATGACAACTCCTGATGTGACACTCATTACAACGAGTATGGAACAAATTAACCAGCCGATAAACCTACCAATAGACTGATAATTCATCTGTCCATAATGTGTTATCGGCCGTGATATTTGATAGTCAGAGTGGTAATATTATCTCAATAAGATAGCACAGTATTATCGTAAAGATCTTCAACGTTCGGAATGCATTAAATGGATTTACCCTGCAGATGAACATTTTACGGACACTTTAAGCGAACGGATGTACGGATGTCATATGTCTGTCTGTCTGTCCCTACGCGTGTTAAATTTTCGAAACTTATGGACGATTTTCGACTAGGCCTGAACACTAACATTTACTTCGTTAATTTAATTGTGTGTATCAGTCTAATGTAACGGCAACCTCACACGAAACTGATCATCATATTGAAAGTTATCACGTGACAACAGGCATAGATCCCATTAAAAAAATTCGAATTTAATCTTAAGACACATTTTTAATATTGTCCTGTTAACAGTGTATCGGTTATCGGTAGATTTTCTTCGTTAATCGTTTCCCGACTAAGATTTTTCACGAAATTTACAATCATTCCCACGCGTGCTACATGTCTCACCTATCTCATCCTCCTTGATTTGATCTATAAAATTATATTTCTTAAAGAATACAGATTATGAAGGATCAATGCTATATTTCCATCTCTCACAGCAATTGGTGGCTTATTATTATAGTTAATTATTAATTGAAGGCATGTTGACAGATACAGCCATTCATTTCATAATAACATATCGTATCTGAGCAGAGCCTGAATGTGACCGAAAATGGCCGAATCGTGTAAATCTGCATTCAATTATTTGTTTATTTTACTGTTGAATAATGAAACACCATTTGTTATGTGGGAATATCAGATACGCAATATGAAGCTCCTTGCTATGTAGTATTCTCTATTCTTCCCTCTTAGGCCCAAATATTCTTCTCATGACTCAGTCCTCAAACTCCGTCAATTTGTGTTCTGTCCTTAGGATCCGATACCAGAAATATAATCTTAGTGTTTCGATTCCCAAAAATTTGTTGCTCATTCTAAAGGACTCCTTTGATTGGTTGGTTTATCTTTTATGTTTAACCTTGACTAAAAATGGCGTCTGGTTTATAAGCGGTGGTGTGTCTCGATCTCGTATCGATCCTGCCGCTACTCGTCACAAGTAACAGTTGAATCGCTTGCCAGTGATGTACGAGGTGCGGTTCAGTGAAGGTCATAGTCCGCCTATACGTAGTGAAAATATGCGAAAGCCCGGCTGCATTTACTCACAGGATTTCTTTCGCACTTGCTGATGCAATTCCAGGTATGGATTTCACAAATTCGCTTACAAGTTGTTAACCTAGAAATCCTTGAACTGGGAAACGAGGGCTGTACGTAACTGACCTAATCAATACCTTGTCGTGTGCATGTTTGTGTCAATTATGATTTTTTTATAACCTCGCCAGAGTAATGGCGGATAATGTTAGAATACTAACAGGTTTGAAGTGGATTCTATTAGGAATTAAATTACAAGTGACTGGTCTGAGGTCCGTATATCGAATCCCGTTGTTGTCTATACTGAAAACGGTTGGAAAGGTGTACTCGTAGATTAAACTGACATTATGCGTTCACCTGAATAGTATTTAACAAATAGCACACATTACGAAATTCTGTCATTTGTTGCCTGCCGCAATGTAAGGACTCGTGACTCGAAATTTTCGAAAAAGCTTTCCATTAAAATGTCAAAACCGAACGATATTTCAGATTTTAATTTTTAACAATGTTCATAGAGGCTTTTTTTGTATAGTACCGTAACGAGAAAACGAAACACTAACGACAAATGCGTAGGAGAATGTTGCTTATACAAAGTCACACCTTCCAGGAACAGGTTCTTCTTAAACATCGAGATACTATTTTATTCTACACAGTTTAATATACAGAGGTTGACTTAAAAATTATCCAAAGCCGCTTTCTGATGCACTTTCATTGGTCGTGCAAAATGATTACAACATTCTTTATTCGACGCCAAGAAATATAAACAATCGATGTTTGGATGTTAAATAAACAAGAAATAAAACAGTATGTATTTGTAGTTGTTACTATCCTAAAGATTTTCTCCATTGACTTGAGTCAGTTTTCTAAAATTATCACGCAAGGACACGATTTGAGGCCAATGTTTGAACCACGTTTCAACTATCGCGTTTTCTCAATAACTTGGCGCTCCCTTCGATGTAAAATCAGTGACAATAATCGATAGTCATATAACGATCATAACCTCAAAGTAAATTGTTGGCAGCACGATTCGGGACAATTATATTACGCACACATTTTTCCAAAAGAAGGACTTGTTATTGTTAGCTCAGCACGGAAACGATAAACTGTGGCCACAAATTGTTTTTGATTTCAAGTTAAATAACGAATTACGTAGTCATACGAAAAGTAAATAAACGATTATTAACGCAATTGTTAAAAGCAGAATTAATTGAAATTAAACACGTATTACGAATACAATATTTAATGTAATATTTTTGTTTAATCCGAAACTAGGTGGTAGGTTGGTTTTTGCATTTTCATACTGAAAATCTTATTTCTATCTTGCGTAAACAGTATGTACTGCGTCTTTGAAATCATTACCAGAAGTTTCATATGCACGTCGGTTCGATTCTCAACTGTCATGTAGCTAGGAACAGAAATTCGTAACGATTTGAACAGACATAAAATACGATTACAGTTTCGCATTCGATGTCTTATGCCGGTGTTATCAATGGAAGAAAATTCCTCTTCGTGAAAGTATTTCAAAATGAGCAGTTTTGTGTTCGTGTTTTAATAATTCGTAGAAACTTTATTTATTGTTAATGTAATCTGCTTACATGTTTATGAAAGGCTTACACAAGGCCTATTTCATTTGATTCAACTCAACAACAGCTGGCTATAAATCAAAACGCGACGATTAACATAAGAGATGGAAGGTACATTTGCGAATAAGGAAGAAATTTCAGAAGTCAGGGGTCTGAACAGAACCTAAACTCACATTACACAGGTTTTACGCTTATTTAAATAAGATTGTATAATTATTCTGCTTACTAAGTACCACGTAGCATGCTTCTGAATCACACGAAGACGAGTTAAGGTCGAAACATGTGAGGTACTCAATAACACTTATAAGGATCATTTGATTTAATTACGGTTATGTACAACTTGAGTGTCAGAGGTCGAATGTTATAAATAATTTATAATATATTGTGGAAAGGTGGGAGAATCGCATGTTTGAGTGTAGACCCTATCCAATCCCACTTATCCACGGGCTACTTGAAAATCCCTCTGACGTCATCAGAAAGACCTGTGACATTACAGCTCAGATTTAAGTGCAAAATACAAAATGCTGGAGACTAGGCTACTATACCTCGTAACATGTATTAAAAAATGTAATGTATTTCAGATATAGCTGCTGGGCAAGGTTTGTCTCGGGTACATTGAAGTAAATAACCTGTAAAACAGTAAATAAATGGAATAATTCAATTCAATTCATTTATTTAAGTGCTTGGCAACAGCCAAGCACTAATCCAGAGTACAAGATAAAATATAATAAGTAATTAATTTATTTCAATAATAATAAAAGTAAAACAAAAAATGAAACTAAATATATAAATGTACCATATTATATAATAATAATAATATGCTTGTAAAATAGGCGAGAAATTTTTGTGGGTGGAATGCTATCCTTTTTAAATAAAACAGACACATAAGTTCTGTAATTTCTTGCAGTAACAGTTTGTAAGCCTTTTTAAGCTTTCTCTGAAAATAGAACGCGTCATGTTGATTCAAGGCCCTCTGAGCAAGTCTGTTAAGTCTTCTTTGCACAGGTTATTATAACTGTGAGATAAATGGAAGTAATGTTTCGTGTGATTTTATTGTATTATTTCTTCAGGTCGAGTTTCAAAATGGAACAGTGAATGCGGGTGGGCGCCATGTTGAACAGTCGTCATCAGTACGCCAGGGTGACGTCAGCTAATGCAGCAAAATACAATCCCTCGACGTCACTCATCATGAAAAAGAAGAACTTACTCAGCAGAAGACGGAAATCAGATCGGAACCGAAGAGAAACATTTAACAGAGAATTATTATAACAATGAAACGAAATTTATCTCCATTTTGCCTTGCCTTTTGCGCCACGGGCATCGGCTAAGGAATCCGATTTCAATATTTTAACGAAACAAACTACGTTTTCTTGTTTTCACAAGCCACTCTTAAAAAACCATCCATAAACTTGAGGAAAAGAAGGGAATATTTACATTAATTAAAGCATAATTTTATATCAAATGTGTATTATATTATATGTTATATACATGCATACATTACTTTGTGAAAGTGCGTTGCTGTGATTCGTCTTCGATTACTCCAGACGGTTAATTCATTTACTGAGTAAAACGTCACGTAGTTATATTATTGACTTTAATTACGAAGGGCAGTGAAATTTCAAGACAGATTCTGTTTCTCGAGAAAAACGAAAGGTAATCAGTGCGAAACTTTTAACTTACACATCACGTGGGCACAGACAATTTGGCATCTGCCAGGATAAGTTGAGTTTCTCGCGCGAGTTATGGCTTCGTCTACTTGCGTCAGGAAGTCTCTGTTGTCACTCAGCAGCTGGAAACACAATAATGGCGGCCCCTCGCCTTCAGCCGTTCCACCGTCGAAGGAACGTAGCGACAGTAACGCCAGCTGTCAGACGACCTCGGCACTTGCTCTGGCCACCTCCAACATGGTCGACTTCTGGAACCGCGTCTCTCAGCAGATGGCGTACATAGATGGCAGCACTGGCAGTCCATCGCTAATAGATGGCGGCAGTACACGAAGCTCTCTGCCCAACGAGTGTTTACGAGACTCTTTGGTGCCCAGCGCCGATAATCGCAGTTCGTCACTCCTAGACGAACAGAACCTCAGGAGCGATTCGGTCCTTGAAGAGATCTATTGCGAACGCAGTGCGTCAGTCCTAGACGACGGAAACAGTCACAGCGTATCTCTACTAGACGGTGGCAACGATCTGATAAGCTCTTCTATTCGTGAAGACGTAATCGGCCCGCTCCGTTCGTCAGATATATCCCATGTCGAGGTGAAGAAACCTTTCAAACAAAGACGTCCCACTGAAATTACCTCCCCTCTGTCGTACAAATCCTGCTCAGGGTCTCGCCACACTGCGACTACCTGCTCCTTAGAAACCTCCCCAACACTGTCCCCAACAAGGCTGCACAGGGTCCACAGTTCGACCCTTCATCGCCACATCAACCCCCAGACGACACCTCACATATCCTTCCAGAAAGAGGCGAGTGTAGTGACTGGGGATCAGGAGAAGAGAAGCCGAAACAAGCCGTGGTACCGGAGGGCGTCTTCAGCGGACAAACAGCCGAAGAACAGTGCCAGCCTCGACAGCAATCAAACCGACGAAGACCAAAGCGCGATCTGGCACCACGTGTTCAGGGAAGTTGAATCTGTGTACGCTAAGGACGGCGAGCGAAGTGAAACGAGCTACAAAAACTATTTCAATGACGATGATGATTATTATTATTATGATGACGACTACGCGAAGGACGGGATGGAGCTGGAATTGCTACAGCCGACGGCGGATTCTGGTTCTGGCAAGGCACGGCCACTCGGTGGCACGGCCGTCATCCCCAGCTCTGCCACGTCAACCTCTGTAGTAATGGAGACCGCGTCCATCGGTGGGGGCAGGGTGACTACAAGAACGAGACTGCGCAGGTACCAGCAACAATTCAGCTTCTGCGCAGGAGACAGGAGAATGTCTGTAAGTGGAGACGTTCTTGTAACTTTTGAAAACGAATGCAACCTAAAAGCATTTAAACCCAGAAGAGGTTCAGGTTAATTACCAAAGCTGGAAAGTATCATGACGAAATATACAGGTCCATTTCTGAGCGATTTCATTAATCGTGTTCACTCTTTGCGTTTATTTTATAACATTTCGATTAATTTTGTAATGTTATCCAAACTGGGGTTTCAAAAGCCAGATATAACGCCCGTTAAACGTGCAGTTTACGTAAAATCCTGAATAATCTGTGTGACAGACAGTTCTGCTGCCACGAGAGGAATGTGTGACGAACACGTCCACACACGACTCAAGAGTTCGCCATGTGTTCACGTTCGTTTCCTTCGAAGCAGATCATCTGGAGCGAATACAAGCCAAAAGTTACCATTCTCAGTTACGAAGAGTTTTGACGAGGGTTTAAAAAAAATGGATGTCAGGTTTTTGAACCTTGTCCATCGTCTGATTTTTTTTAAACATGCACCGTTTCTGGAGCGGGGTGTGTCTACGTTTTGGGGTCCGTTAGAATAAGCTAATTCCTATAGGTGCCCCAAAGACATAGATATATGCAGTTCTAAAAACGTTTCTTCAGCATCAGACGACGGACGAGGTACAAACACCCATCAGTCCGGTTAGCCTGCTGTTGGCGCACAGTTGCATGAATTCTGTTTTGCAGCAACCTTTCGACATGTACAGCTGCGTTACCAAGAAGGCGAGCAGCTGGGAGGAGAGTGAGGCCGTACAGCGTCGTCGAAGCGTCATGATGGCTATAAGCGGCATGGAACACCTACACCAAGTCCATCTACCGACAGCAAACTGTACTCTTGCGACGTCTTGTCCCGGCACCGCTGGTCTGCTGATGCTTCAACCCACCTCATCGGAGTTGCAGCTGCTCGATAAAAGAGACCTCCGCTATTACTTCCAGCATCCCTACCCGCGACTTTTCGTCACGTATTTCGTCATTTTCTGCAATTTCTTGCTGTTCGCCGAGGACCCTATCTCACACAGCCACACTGGTACGTGATGTAAACGAGATTTGAGATTCTCAGGGCAATGACTCTGGCTTGTAACGTCGTGGACACTTCTAGGTCGATATTAACATTTCTAAGGGACGTACTGCCTCCATTTTCTGGGCTGATGTCTGTCTACACGGTGTTAAAGCCCACATTTGTTTTCTCTTGCAGAGTCAGACATCCCGATGGTGGGTAATGTTTTCAGCTTTGTCCTGACGAAGTACCCTCCCGAATGGCGCTGGTCTCTTATAAAGGTACGGAGTTTACGTGAGAAAGAGATTATCTCAGAATGTGGCAGATAATACGAAATTATTGCACGCGAGAGTTAAAAAAGTCCCTGGCTTACGAGGTGCGATCGGAAAGTTTCAAGACTGTGTCAATAGGGGGCGAACCGGACGTAGTACGAGCTTCTGCCGCTAGGGTGTGCGGCCTACATTCATAGTGAATCAGTGTGCCAGCCGGCATCATCGAATTAGCATTTGTTTCTTAGTTACGGGCGTTTTGGTAGTGCATTACACCGACCCTCCTGCGATTTCGGAATGGCG